>JAVTVY010029341.1:0-11980 GCA_036873755.1 Hanleya hanleyi
AGATGACGTAACTACTGAAGCTTTCTTATCCCACGCAGTCGTATCACAGACTCCTAGACCCATGAACTAGGTGATATTAATATTAACTTTTCGTAAATCGTGTCCACTTAACTCGGGGCTAGGGGCCCTTTGAACGTGTGTTTTACCTATCCAAGTTGTTCAAATGAACAACCACAATCAAAGCGTGATTGAGATACACCATTCTCTAGAAAACGACTTGAACATTCATTTGAATGAAGAATACAAGTCAGCGATAAAAATATAATTAAAGAATATGATGTCTTACTGTCATTGAAAACTGTTGAACGTTTCACTCTTGTATGAATTTTCATGTTCGATTATTAACGAGGAAATTCGTTTATGGATGACGGATAATTATTGAACGTCGAATCTGACGCTTCCTGCTTGAATTTGATGCTAACATTCGTGTGTAAAAGGTCAACTGGAAGACAGCTGAATATTGAATGTCGGATCTGACGTCTCAAATTTTAATGTTGGGATTTCTTCTTATATACTTAAGATTACTTTATATTTTGGCGAACTAGAAAACAGCATTTACAAACCCAACATAATTCGTGTATTCCCAATGTGAAGGGTCTTCTTTGTACAGAGTGGTAATTCAGATTAACCTTGAACACATGTGTGTCAATGGACAAAATCGCCGTTAGAAGACAGCGCCCATACAACACATCTAAGGGAAGGGCATTGCTGTTCGCCACGTCGTTTTCGGTGTCAGCGTTGAAAGTGACTGACTTTTATCCTGTTCTAGTTAGCCAGAGTCACCAAATAAACAAGTCAGAATTTTTGTGTTGCAGTGTATGTTATGATGTTGCGATTTTGGCAGACGGAACCAAATCGCGTACCCACTACCTGGGGTGGACGAAGTCTGTGTGAGCCCATATGGGCCAACGGACCTATTAGATTGGACGGGAATTCCACCTACTTTCCAAAGGCTAATTCATTGGTGCTCTAGATAATTAGAGCGTGAATACTACTCATATCCTTAGATGGCATTCCGGTATATAGAGAGCCATTTAGAACAGTTCAAGCAAGCTGGTTGTGCATGACCTCGTCTATGAAGGATTACTCCAAATACTTTGTTCACCATCCTATTGAACGTACCTGGCGCGTTCGCTATACCAAAAGGCATCACAAGGAATTGAAAACGACTCGTTGGAGTAACACATACGCTCTTCTCTTTCACGTCCCTATCTGTCAGGATCTGCCAGAGGGGTCCACTGCTTCCAGTATCTCGTATTTTGTTTAATTTTCATCATGGAGTTTAACAACCCGAATTCCGCTCAATCTGCAGAAGAGAAATCGTTGCTAGGCGCCGATCCCTTAAACCTCCATTTCAGATGACAATGTCGCACCATATGCGTCGTTCTTTCGCAGATAAAACACTTCTGTTTAGGTGTGTTGCTTCCTCCGTTGTTTTACTTTCCCTCAGCCTCCGAAGTAAAGTCTATTTCAACAATGCAGGCCAAGCATACAAACGGCCTTATCTCACAGCGTCGAAGGTATTTTTTGCAAGTTCGCTTATATCGCCGTCAGAAAAGCAATGGGTAATAAAACTACGGCTATAAAAGTTTAGTATAACGACTTTACAGCGATAATCATATGGATTAAAAATATTGATCTCCGATACGGATCTGATATTTCGGAACATCATGATATCTTGCCGGCATCATTGAAGAAACTAGCCCATGTTTGTGTATACTAAATGTATGATTGTTTTTAATTTAGTGTTAATGCTGTTATACGAAATAGGTCTTTGGATTATGGACACGGGAAATATTCAATGGACGACGACTGAATATTGAATGACAGACTAGACGCTTGTATGCAGAATTACAAGCGTCTAGTCCGTCATCCATAATTCAGCCGTCGTCCATTAGAGAATATCCGCGTCCATAATGCAAAGACCTATTCCATATTCCATATAACAGTATTAGCACTAAATTCAAAAAAGACAATCATAGTATACATAAACATAGGCTTGTTTCCTGCAAGAGAGAATCGGTCTTCAGTTTTCAATGATGCCGGCAAGACATCATGATGTTCCAAAAATATCAAATCCGTATCGCTGATCAGCGTTCTTAATCCATAATATTCGTTGTAAAGTCGTCATCTAAAGAATGATGTATCTCAGTCACGCTTTGATTGTGATTGTTCATATGATTACCATGAGGATCTTGAAGTACAGGGTTCATACGGCCCCTAGCCCCGGGTTAAGCGGAATTAGACACAAGTAACGAAACGTAGCGCCATAGATCTTGCACGCTACGTTCGTATTTTGCTATCAGCATGCGATATGTATCGCCAAATTTGAAAAACTTTGAGTGGGGGCGCTTGGTGGAATAGCCCTGTTTTATAAGTTTCTGCAACAATGTTTTGTGACGTTGATTAAAATCGTCACATTTAACACAGGATCTAGCAAATGCTACTAAGCGAGATATGTATACGCCATATGCAGGTCCCACTGGAATATTGCTGTCCAGAAAGGGATAGTTTACGATGTCGAAATTGTAATCATCTCTTTTGTCATAAAGTCGACGAGAGAGAATGCCCGCTTCATTTTTATAGCTGGGAGATGCTTTGAAATGATCCAGACTTCATGAAGCATATTGCATGGATTCTTATCCATCGTTCTTCTGACGACGGTATGGATGAACGTAGAATGAATACATTCGACGTTTTTCACCCACATGCCTATTTCATAACTCCAATAAACCTTGCATGGAAGCAGTTATGATTTTACTTTCCACGACTATCGAGATATATTAATCTTCTTTAACACCACCCATGACAATTTACGCCGAAAGACACTCACAATTTACACATCAGACACATTGCGAGCAGATTTGCGCCGTAAAAAAAATGACCTTTTGGCCACGGTATGCTGTTGTAAGTAAACCTGGACCAACAATAAGTGAATGGATTGGGTTTTACATCATGGCACCTATTTGATTCATCTGTGTGATGAAGCTTTACAGCAACAATGTGAGTGCTGGGATATTCTTTCCATTTTATGCCCGAGCCAATGAAAATAACGGATTACTTTTGAAAATTTGAATTGACCAATCAGTGTTTGAAAACTGAAATATGTCCCTTGATGCATTGGATTTTCTGTAAGAATCCATTGGTTTCGAATTCTCGGTGAAAAGAACTCGAATTCGAGGAACAGATTCTTGAAACAAAACGGTTAGGGCATTTGGGTTCGTGTAACACTTGACAATTCAGCTTTCCATCTCGCAAAATAGAGAGTAGGAAGACGGAATTACAGGCGTCTGGTTCGTGTTTCATAATCCAGCCGTCGTCCATTAAAGAGTATTCGCGTCCATAATCCCAAGACCTTTTCCATATTCCATATAACAGCATTAGCACCAAATTCAAAAAGACATAGTATACATAAACATAGACTAGTTTTCTGCAAGAGAGAAGCGGTCAACAGTTTTCAATGATGTCGGCAAGACATCTTGATGTTCCAAAAATATCAAATCCGTATCGCTGATCAGTATTCATATTAATGCATATGATATTCGTTGTAAAGTCGTCATCTATAGAATGACATCTCTCTCGTGTGCCAGCTTTCCATCTTGCAAACATTGAAAGTAGACAGATGGAAAGCTCTACATCGCTCTCGTATTCGAGCTTTCCATCTCGCAAAGTTGAAAGTAGAAAGACAGAAAACTCGACACCGCTCCTGTATTCTAGCTTTCCAAACTGAATTTATTACCTATAGGAATACGAGGGCGATACTTGTCAAAATGGGCCCCGTTGTTCTATCTTGCTCCATATATGCAATAATTTCATTATACGAAATAGTGTCTACCAAAAATATCACCCCTCATTGTCCCAGTGGGCCCCGTTGTTCTATCTTGCTCCATATATGCAATAATTTCATTATACGAAATAGTGTCTACCAAAAATATCACCCCTCATTGTCCCAGTGAATGTGGTGCCAACAATTTAATCGTATGTCGTAAAAAGTAAACGTTGAAGGTTGGAAGAAACCAGATTAAGTTTAACAAGTATACCACTGTCGTACTGATTGACATCGCTAGACGTAGGAGGCTTTACTATGATTGTCTTTTTGAATTTGGTGCTAATGCTGTTATATGGAATATGGAATAGGTCTTTGGATTATGGACGCGGATATTCTTTAATGGACGAGGGCTGAATACTGATTGACGGACCAGAGGCTTGTAATCTATACGCTCTAACTTTCGTTTTATTAATTTAATCATCGTTAAGAGATGTCAAATTATATTCCCTGCTGTATTTGCTGTATTTACAAACATATCTTTCTTTCAATCAATTAAATTTCAGATTTTCTTCTAAGAAAAATATGTCGAATGATAAGAATTCATTTTGTTCAAACCTTCCCCATCCCCCCTTTATCTGTTCACGGGATTGTCGTCTCAGTTTGAATATATTGACGCTGTCGTTGGGACTACTTTGTAAGATGTAGGCAAAATTTGTAATAGTATTATGAGCATTAAACAAACTATGTTCGTGTGGATTCATACTATTTATAACCATTATATAACAATTTTGTAACGGAACACTCACTTCCACAATTTCTGGGGGAACCAATGTCTGGTCACCACCCACGAACCATTCGAGAGGCATCACAACATCAAATCGAACTTTGACAAGAGAGGCCGAATGGTTTCAGGGACGGCACGGCACGGATAATGTAACCTCGTTCATGTTGAAAGCACAGTATCACGCCGAAACTTCGAACAGCGCATGTCAGCTGTATGACTTCCGTTACCATGGAGATCAGCTTTAGACGCAAAACCAGGAAAAACACCGCAAATTAGAAGAGATCCTTCTGGGTTAGAATCAAGGTAATATCCATTTCATTTGAATATATATCTTATCTCCTGATAAGGGAGAAATACAACGAGGACTATGCGAGCGGAAACACATCCTTTAGCATGTGGTGTGCCGTGAATCGGATCTCGGTTTACAGCTGAGAGCTGTAAAATCCTTCACCATTAATACGCGAAGTACTCGAAGTTCGACGGAATAAGCCGAGCGGTCGAGAATGGGATTACATCGTACAGAAACTAGGAGGAAGGGAGACTATCCGCTACCCAATTTACCAGAATTTGCACTTGATCGGTTATTTCCCTTGAACAGGCTCATCATCCTAGCACATGGCACGATCACACGCAGACGATTCTGCTGGTATTATTATTTAATGAAATGTGGCATTTCCTTAGCGCGCTTAGAAGCAAGAGGCTAAGTAGAAACACTGTTTTTTCATATATATATGTGACATATGCAGGTGTAATGTTACCTGCTGTAATGTTATAGGATCATATATATTCTTCCTACACAAAGGCTGATACACAAGCAGATTAAAAAATATAATATTGGACATCCTGGCTAATGTGAATTTCACGGACATTGATAACAGGATTGGTCACAGTGGTATCAATGCTGTGGGTGTTTTATGTTTACTGTTGACCTGAAGGGAATGTTCTATATACTGTACGTAGAGGATAGATGTCCTGGTCAATAGGTTATAAACAGGAAATAAGTGAAATGGTCATCGAACCATTCCAGTGTTACGCGCGTTTTTAAAATCTGCGCGATTTTAAAACTGCGCTGCTGTTTTTAAAAATTTTAAGATAGCGCAAGTATTTTAAAATCCCGCAACAGAGCCTTGCGCAATTTTAAAATAGCGCAAACAATTTTCTTCTCCGATTTGCCTTCTCCAAGGCTCAACCATACAATTAATCATTGATGCATGCATTCTTAATTTATTGTAAATTATATAGGCTGATTTATTACAACTTTTGTAGATCTTCTGCAGCTTCTTGGGTGGCAGTATCATCTTCACGACGTCGCGGTTTCTATCAACCTGTAACCATTTCGGTCATCTATACGGAGTAAGACTGACCCTGGGATCGTGTGTATCCATTTCAGACTACTTTCGGCAACTGCTAGAGGGAATTTTCATAAATCAATACCACGTTACTTCGTCAGCCAATCAGCTAAGTCTACCGACGTAACCCCAACGTAACCCGCCATTTTCGAGTCATGTGATGATATACTTCTTCAAAATTACAAGGGTTCGCCTTTGGCTCACAAATAGAAACCCATTTGCGTACACTTCGCCATCCATAAGATGGCTTGCGAATCGTGTGTCTCCATTATCGCGGAGCGATATCCGTGTTTTACCGGATTCTGTTCGGCCTTCATCCGGCGGAGAACAGACTCGAAAACTCTGATAAATTACAGGTTTTTATACATACCCCGGAAACAGATATTGCCTGGGCTTACAAAATATATAGGTATGAATAACTTTCGTATCATCCAAGAGGTGTGGTAGATCTTGACCAACTTGCATAGCAAACCGCGTTCCGCCCACACTCCAGTTACGTGACCTAGAAAAACTGCGCTGATGGTATATAATACGTTTGGGTTTTACTTTCGCTGCTAAACTATTCGCTGATACCGAATGTAAAATATTTAATCCAAGCACACAAAACAATAAAATATTAATGGATAGACCAGTGAAATTTTATAGAAATCCGTACGTTTCAACCCAGTTCAAGTCCTTCACTTCAGTGGGAAGGTGAAGTCGGATACACTGACATCGCGGGCCGCCTTTAAAGCTTTGTACATTTGCCTGGCGTTGGAGGTTTGATGGTAGATGAATGGAGATGAATGGGTTTATTTTCTCTTCAAATAGATTTTGTTTTAAACTATCTTTCCTTTATATTTATTAATGTTCATGGTTGTTGAAAAGGTGCAAGTTCATCTGCCACTGGATATCGCACAAGCTATGGTGTTTTCGAATCTGTTGTCACGGTCGCCATGGTCGCGGTGCTTAAGTGATCTGATTGGTCAATATGTGCAGGATGCCGCTGTGTGTCGTTGATCCCGATACACTGCCCAAGCGGACCAGGGGTTAGTAGTATGTAGCGCGTAAATTGATAGAATACCCCCCCACTGCGCATGCGCAGAACCTGGTGTGACGTCATAAGTGTATGGGCATTGGGGGGTTATTGGGGGTGTGCGCATGCGTGATGTGTGGGAGGTGGGTTGTACCCACCTCCCACATTTGTACCCACCTCCCACATTTGTGGGAGGTGGGTTGTACCCACCTCCCACATTTGTACCCACCTCCCACATTTGTACCCACCTCCCACATTTGTACCCACCTCCCACATTTGTGGGAGGTGGGTTGTACCCACCTCCCACATTTGTACCCACCTCCCACAATGAGTGCATAGAAAAAAAAAAAGTTCCGGCAAAAAAAAAAAAAAAAATGTATTCATCCGCGGTGATGCGGTTTGGCCGCGGTTTTGGCGGTAATTCGGTCTCGGAAAAAAGCTTCCGCGGAGAAAAAGTAGTCCCTAGATAAAATGGTCCGATGGGGTCGAGTGAGGTATCAAAGTGAAGCTTAGGTGAAGGGGCATCTAATGGGCTAGGTGTGGGGTTGAAATATCGGCCTTCTGCGCATGCGCGGTGACCGAAGGGTATGAAAATAGCCTTTTTGGAGCTAGGGGAGCCCCTAGTGGACTGAGTAGGGTCAGTGAGGGTATCAAAGTGGAAACTGGAGTGAGGGGGGGCATCTATTGGGCTGGGTGTGGGGTTGAAATATCGGCCTTCTGCGTGCGCGGTAGCCCAAGGGTATGAAAATAGCCTTTTTGGAGCTAGGGAGCCCCTAGTGGACGATGGGAGTCGGAGGCTGGTATCAAAGTGAAGCTTATGTGAAGGGGCATCTATTGGGCTGGGTGTGGGGTTGAACTATTGGCCTTCTGCGCATGCGCGGTGGCCGAAGGGTATGAAAATAGCCGTGTTGGAGCTAGGGAAGCCCCTAAGGGTCCGATGGGGTCGAGTGAGGTATCAAAGTGAAGCTTATGTGAAGGGGCATCTAATGGGCTGGGTGTGGGGTTGAACTATCGGCATTCTGCGCATGCGCGGTGGCCGAAGTGTATGGAAATAGACGTTTTGGAGCTAGGGGAGCCCTAATGGACCAATGGGGTCGAGTAAGGTATCAAAGTGAAGCTTATGTGAAGGGGCATCTGATGGACTGGGTGTGGGGTTGAAATATCGGCATTCTGCGCATGCGCGGTGGCCGAAGGGTATGAAAATAGCCTTTTTGGAGCTAGGGAGCCCCTAGTGGACCGATGAGGTCAGTGAGGTATCAAAGTGAAGCATTCATGAAGGGGCATCTAATGGACTGGGTGTGGGGTTGAAATAGCGGCATTCTGCGCATGCGCGGTGGCCCAAAGGGTATGAAAATAGACGTTTTGGCATCTAGGAGCCCCTAATGGTCGGATGGGGTCGAGTGAGGTATCAACGTGAAGCCTAGGTGAAGGGGTATTTGATGGCTGGGTGGGTGCATGTAAAATTTTTCCTGAAAAAAAACGGAACACCGACTTTATCGAAAAACCTGGGAAAATGCCTATATGGGGTATGAGGGGTATATAGGTCGCCGGGCTTAACGGGGCTTGTCTATCAATAGAGTTATCTCCCCTAGTTCCAGGGTGGGTGTATGTGAAAATTTTCCTGAAAAAATACGGAATACGGACTTTATTCTAAATTACGGGAAAATGCCTATATGGGGTATGGCAGGTATAGGACCATCCTGGGAAACCTACTTCTCCACATTTGCGGTATAGGTTGTGGGGTCTCGTTTTATTCGTCTCGTCATTTAGAACATGATAGGAAGTGTCCCCGTGCGAATCGGTGAAATTTTTGAAAAAAGTCACCGAACCCCATATAGTCCCATACTGAGGGTATAGGATCAATGTTTGTCCCCCTGGAAAACGTACTTCTATACCTTTTGCGGTAGGGTTGTGGGGTCTCGTTTTACTCGTCTCGTCATTTAGAACATGATAGGAAGTGTCCCCGTGCGAATCGGTGAAATTTTTGAAAAAAGTCACCGAGCCCCATATAGACCCATACTGGGGTATAGGTTCACTGTTTATCCTACTGGAAACCCACTTCTATACATTTGCGGTAGGGTTGTGGGGTCTCGTTTTACTCGTCTCGTCATTTAGAACACGATAGGAAGTGTTGCGGAGCGAATCGGTGAAATTTTTGAAAAAAGTCACCGAGGCCTGGAAGGTAGGCCCATAGGCCTATACTGCATGGGCTATGGGTGTATAGGCCCATGCCCAGGGTGGACATGTTGGAGTCTAGGTGAGTCCCTAATGGTCCAATGGGGTCAGTGAGGTCTTATTTGCTGAAGCTCGTGGAGGAGCGCTTGACTACACTAATGGTTCGTCCGTGTTCAATAGTCTGCGCATGCACCAAATCTGGCCATTAGTATAGAAAACAGGCATTTTGGGTGCTATGTAGGGGTGTGTTTGGGTTAGAGATAGGCTAATCACGGTTCGAATGGGTCGTGTGAAGGTGTCAAAGTGAAGCTTGTGTGGGGTAGAGTCAGAATGGTGTGTTTTTGAATGTATGTCGCGTTAATCTGCGCATGCGCAGTTGGTTGTAGTAATTAAAGTGGCCATTTTGGGGCAGCGAAGGAAGTTATTTGGGGTCGAGATGGGCTAATCACGGTTCGAATGCGTCCTGAAAGGTGTCATCTTGTAGTTCTCGGGGTGTACACTCCGATTTGAGGGATGTTCGCGTCATCCGTGACGTCATCGGTGACGTCATCGGTACGAGTAGTAGCGAAAGTGGCCATTTTCGGGCAGTACATGAAGGTATTTGGTCAGAGATGGGCTATTCACGGTTCGAATGCGTCTGGAAGGTGTCATCTTGCAGTTCTCAGGGTGTACATTCCGATTTGAGGATGTCGCGTCATCTGTAATGACGTCATCGGTGACGTCATTGGTACGAGTAGTAGCGAAAGTGGACATTTTCGGGCAGTACATGAAGGTATTTGGGATCGAGATGGGCTATTCACGGTTCGAATGCGTCCTCGAAGAGTGTCATCTTGTAGTTCTCGAGGTGTACATTCCGATTTGGGGATGTTCGCGTCATCTGTGACGTCATCGGTGACGTCATCGGTACAGTAGTAGCGAAAGTGGACATTTTCGGGCAGTACATGAAGGTATTTGGGGTCGAGATGGGCTATTCTGGTTCGAATGCGTCCTGGAAAATTGTCATCTTGTAGTTCTCGAGGTGTACATTCCGATTTGAGGGTATCCGCGTCATCTTTGACGTCATCGGTGACGTCATCGGTACGAGTAGTAGCGAAGTGGACATTTTCGGGCAGTACATGAAGGTATTTGGGATCGAGATGGGCTATTCACGGTTCGAATGCGTCCTCGAAGGTGTCATCTTGTAGTTCTCGGGGTGTACATTCCGATTTGAGGGATGTTCGCGTCATCTGTGACGTCATCGGTGACGTCATCGGTACGAGTAGTAGCGAAGTGGACATTTTCGGGCAGTACATGAAGGTATTTGGGATCGAGATGGGCTATTCACGGTTCGAATGCGTCCTCGAAGGTGTCATCTGTGACGTCATTGATGACGTCATCGGTACGAGTAGTAGCGAAAGTGGACATTTTGTGGGTGCGTGAGGGTGAGTTTGGTGTAGAGATGCACCATCCTTAGTCCGAATGCGTCTTGTGAGGTGTCATTTTGTAGCTCTCAGGGTGTACATTCCCAATTGAGGCATGTCCGAAGCATCTGTGACGTCATCGATGACGTCATCAGTAGGAGTATTAGCGAAAGTGAGCCTTTTGGGGGCAGTGCAGGAAGGTATTTGGTGTAGAGATGGACCATCCGCGTTGCGAATGCGTCGTGTGGGGTATCATGTTGTAGCTCTCGGAGTATAGACCCTGATTTCAGGGATATTTATAGCATCTGTGACGTCATTGGTGACGTCATTAGTACAAGTTGTAGCGAAAGTGGGCATTTTTAGCAGTGAAGGATGTTATTTGGTGTAGAGATGGACCATCCGCGGTCCAAATGGACCGTGTGAGGTGTCATCTTGCAGCAACGCCCACCAACACCATTCTTAATGCTTCAACGCCCTGGTGAAATAGCTCAGAAGCTCTGATATTCCATGGAATTGTCACTACTTCTTCGAAATGCGGTGATGCCCGTCAACGTCCGTCGTTACACCTTAACACTCTAACGCCATGATATAGACCAGAGAGAGAACAACAACAGCAACAACAACAAGGATGACACATGAGAGAACAACAACAACAACAAGAAGTTTTTCATATAGTTTATTCTCCCCAATGTTACATCATACCCACGCTGGGGAGCCGCGTTGGGTATATTTACAATTCAAGAAGATTCTATCCAATCAGAGGCCACCATTTGCATGTTTCATATTCGTTCCTGTCCGTTAGATGTATTGTCAATCAGAAGTCTCCATTTCGAAGGTGCCATCTGAACCGTTTATTCTAATCATCGTCAGGCAGCCCAGGATACCGTTGAGGCAACATATCCTCAGATAGTTGCTTGTGCATTCTGAGTATCTATCAGTGCCTGGGTGAATACATTCACCCGATGGGTTAGTCGGTCAGCTTGGTCACGAAGAACGTAACATTGGTCACACTGTCCACTCTCCACTTGGTGTTACAATTCAAGAAGACTTGTCAATCAGAGGCCACCATCTGCAGCTGTCATATTCGTTCCTGTCCGTTAGATGTATTCTTGTCCAATCAGAAGTCTTCATTTCAGAAAGTTCCATCTTCGGCCATGTTCGCTTTGAACCGTTTATTCTAATCATCATCAGGCAGCCCAGGATACCGTTGAGGCAACATATCCTCAGATAGTTGCTTGTGCATTCTGAGTATCTATCAGTGCCTGGGTGAATACATTCACCCGATGGGTTGGTCCGTCAGCTTGGTCACGAAGAACGTAACATTGGTCACACTGTCCACTGTCCACTTGGTGTTGGGGCGTTGCAACCGGGCCCATTCCAAGGGATCCACAGTGTTCAGTTTCTCCAGCATCGTCTCTAGCGACACTCGGTTAATGATGGTAAACGGTTGGTCAAATACCCGGATGTTACTGCTCGGGTAAAAGTATC
>JAVTVY010029342.1:0-135794 GCA_036873755.1 Hanleya hanleyi
CGGTTCAGAATGAACATGACCGAAGAAGGAACTCTCTGAAATGGCGACTTCTGATTGGACAAGAATACATCTAACGGACAGGAACGAATAGCACAGATGCAAATGGCGATCTCTGATTGGACAAGAGTCTTTCTTGAATTGTAAACATACCCAACTCGGCTCCCCCAGCGTGGGTATGTTATGATGGAGAGGAAAATAAACTATATGAAAAAAAAACTTGTTGTTGTTGTTGTTCCCTCATGTGTCATCCTTGTTGTTGTTGTTTTCTCTCTCTCTCCGGTCTATATCATGGCGTCAAAACGTCTAGCAGGACCCATACAAGGACCAGTTTTCGACACCAGGTGACCACATCCCGACGGAATGGCCAGTTTTCGACACCGGATGTGCCGCCATCTTGAACATACGTGCCGCCATCTTGGATATGGCCCATAATGCACCGGGTCAAAATGCTCGCTTCTGATTGGTTGAGAGCTCTGTGACGGATTTGAAATACTCGCTTCTGATTGGACGAGAGCTCCGCATTATGTTCAAGCAGGCAGAATGATATTCCTACCTCTGCAACACCTTAACTCAATGATGCCCCTTCACGAATGCTCGACCCCATTGGACCATTAGAGGCTCCCCTAGCTCCAAAACGGCTAGTTTCATATCCTTTGACCACCGCGCATGCGCAGCATGACGCTAGTTCACACCCACTAGTCCAGTCAGATGCCCCTTCACCTAGGCTTCACTTTGATACCTCATACAACTCCATCGGCCCAGTATTGGCTTCGCTAGCTCCCAACACGGCTATTTCCATACCCTTGGGCCACCGCGCATGCGCAGAATGACGCTATTTCAAATCCGTTAGTCCAGTCAGATGCCCCTTCACCTAAGCTTCACTTGGATACCTCATACGACCCCATTGCACCATTATTGGCTTCGCTAGCTCCCAACACGGCTATGTTCATACCCCTTGGGCCACCGCGCATGCGCAGAATGACGTTATTTCAAATCCGCTAGTCCAGTCAGATCCCCTTCACCTAAGCTTCACTTGGATACCTCACTCGACCCCACTGGACCAGTAGTAACTCCCCTAGCTCCCAACACGGCTATTTCCATACCCTTCGGCCACCGCGCATGCGCAGAATGGTGACAACGCCCAAGCCGCTAGTCCAGTCAGATGCCCCTTCACATAAGCTTCACTTTGATACCTCACTCGACTCCATTGGACCATTATTGGCTTCGCTAGCTCCAAAATGGCTATTTTCATACCCTTCGGCCACCGCGCATGCGCAGAATGACGCTAGTTCAACCCCACACCCAGCCCATTACATGCCCCCTCACATAGGCTTCACATTGATACCTCACTCGACCCCACTGGACCAGTAGTCACTCCCCTAGCTGCAACACGGCTATTTCCATATCCTTGGGCCACACGAGTTGTCTCCCTTGCGTCAATGTGTGCAGATGGCGCTACGGTCGACGCCGTGATATGGAAAGGGCGTCCCCGCACCATCCTGAGCCGCCATTTTGTTTGTTGTTTTCTTGCGGAGATACACGGGACAATAAACACTCGACCCTAGGGTGGTACAGATGCTAGACTGATCCTATTAACATGGTACAACACCTATAGATTATGTTTATTACTATTATATGGCTTAGAGTTTTTTTGAGGGTAATGTGAGGGTTTTTTCTCCCCGTGACGTCCCCACCGCCTCGTTTGCTCCCTTGCGCCGTCTAAAAACACCGTCATGCCGATATTTCAATCCCACACCCAGCCCATTAGATGCCCCCTCACCTAAGCTTCACTTTGATACCTCACTCGACCCCATCGGTGCACTAGGGGCTTCGCTAGCTCCAACACGGCTATTTCCATACCCTTCGGCCACCGCGCATGCGCAGAAGGCCGCTATGTCAACCCCACACCCAGCCCATTAGATGCCCCTTCCCCTAAGCTTCACTTTGATACCTCACTCGACCCCATCGGACCATTTTATCTAGGGACTACTTTTTCTCCGCGGAAGCTTTTTCCCGAGACCGAATCACCGCCAAAATTGCTGCCAGACCGCATCACCGCGGATGAATACATGCCCAGGGGCCCTTTGCCGGAACTATAGTGACCCAGAGTTACCTCCCCCTAGATTGGAACTCTTCTGTGGTGGAGGTGGGAAAGGGCTCGTCGCCATGACAACGTGACGTCATCGATGACGTCATCTCATTTGCATAAATAAGAGGGAATTTGCGCTTTCTATACTACTTGGGCTTCCTTCCAATGGTCCCTATCGTTCAGAGATATTAACCCATATAACCATTCGCTTCCAGTTTCTCTATTTATGAAGATAAAGCAATGAAACCGGGCATCCTAGTAAAATATTTAGTACTGATTGAAAAATTCTCAAGAAAACATTTTAAACTTCAATTATTGAAATGATTAGCATAAATTTGCATAATTAATTAGCTCGTTAAGTCATTATCCTGGTTCCAGGATGAATGACTCGACGAATAATGGTGTGAGACCTGATTTTTGTGTATAATTAGGCCACATGACAGCAGCTTGGTGGGATCACATATATCATCACTGTGGTCATCCAAAATGGCCGTAATTCAAAATGGCTGCCATCCAGTATGGCCGACATTCAATATGGCCGCCAAAACATGTGCTTAATTTATCTCAAAATGCCGGTTCGAGAAGAAAAATCTTCTTTATGAGTTGTTAGCCAAGACATTGAACTTTTATATCAAACCCAACCATTTGCAAATTTAATCCATGCTTTTGGTGACGGGGCATGATAAGATCGAAGTTACGGGAAATTTGTCCAAACTAATCAAAACATCTCGTTAATCGAATTTGTGTGCAAAAAAATCGTGATGGTCATACATCAGGTGAAAGTACTGGAGATTCCCTTTGGATTCATGTCATATGACTATATGGAGTGTTCTGCATTGAAGGAATCAGAGTATAAAATCCACTCGTTAGTAGATTCAATCATTAATAATTAACTTAAATTAATAAACTTAAAATGTTATTATCAAAATAATCCACATAATGTATGTGAAAAGTACAGAAATGAGATCGGAAAATAAATTCAAGAATTGTCAACTTTTTTAGAACATATTATCAAAATATACATATTAAAGACCTATTAAAGTTAATATTTTGTTAACAATCACCAGTAGCCTGTCGTCAATCCTTAATTATCTCTCTCTCTCGTTTTCCACCACCCACTTGTATCTTTTTTACTGAAAGAAAAAAAGACGAAAAAAATAGGTCAGTTTACGTCATAATCAGGCCACAGATTGACGGCAGTTCACAACACACCAGAACAGTCGGACACGCCCCCACGAGCGTTTCACTACGACACTTCTTATGACCCATGGTCCATCTCCACCCCAAAACATCCATTCAAATGCCCTTTCCTACAATGCCCTAATCCACATAATGTATGTGAAAAGTACAGAAATGAGATCGGAAAATAGATTCAAGAATTGTCAAATTTCATTTGAATGGACAACATCCTTCATTGTTCGTATGATTTCACCAAACCGTAATGGCGCCATTTTGGATTTCACTGTACTCCCTATCATGGTGTATGATTAAGTGGAGAAGTTGGTTGTGTAGCCGTACTAGATTTTTTTTTCCTGGAAGACCTATGTATGAAAAGCTGTTTCATATTATTCAAAACATTCTTCTTTACAGACTTCTCTGGACTGTTGGAAATGCTATCAAGGAAAAGAGATACGTCATGGAACAAGCGCAATTAAGAGTAACGTTGTTCTCAGCAAGCGCTAGTAAAGGGACCAGAGTCAACGTGAGGCTGTGTATCAATCTTCATGTGCCCTAGCTAACACTGGTCGAGCTGATTATCCGCCTCGTGGCGATGGTAATATTTCTGCATGTTTGTACTGGCAGATGCTCATCGTGATCATCCTCGCCAGTCAGTGTACCGATCGATCTGTTAGGATCGATACACTGGCTTGGTTAGTTACCCATGCCAGTTCTAGATATAAACTGATCAAGGGGTTTCCTCAAACCAGTCAGTGAATGCGCTAAGCTAGCTGATTACCCCAATCCGCAGCGAGATGGGAGATGTGACCGTTTTGAATTTCATCGCGTTCCAAATTGCCTTGATGTCAGGGTGAAATCGACATCGGGAATCAAAGCAAAAACTGTAGGCTTGGGATACCGACATGCGAATTAAAAACAAGGACAGTGATGAAATTTACGAGATTATATAATATAGGCATCATTCAAGAACTCATCTTTATGGGATGCTGTGAATAACAAACTTCATGAGCTCAAAAAAACTGTAGGCTATACTCATCTGAATAGCCACGAAGATCTTTACAGCGAAACATATTCTTATCGACTGTATAGATTTTAAGAGATACTTTTTATCGAGCAGCTATTTTAGAAGATCTTTTTAGTCGGATGAAAGATGACTGTATCTTAGGTTATTTTAAATTAATCGGTTTGTTGCATAAGTTTTAATGTGTGTATGTTTTAATGTGTTGGATTACCTGTACTTGTGAAGATGGTGGTGAGATGCCGGTGCATGTCGCGGTACGTGGCTCACATGAAGTGCAAAATATCCCTCGAAGGACATGAGGCCCGCCCTCTGTATATGTCTCTCAACAATTATATGTAGGTTTATTGTTTTGGTGAGGAATTTAAGCCGTACGACGTCAGGCACTTCAGGTTAGTTTTTCTTTCTATGTTGAGGCGTTTACTCCATCAGACGTTCTCGATGCTCTTCCATTAACATCCGATGAGTTGAGCTGATCTGTCATCACAGATCTAATTTCGCTTGAGCCGGTGTTAGGGGCCGTGTGGATACTTCATATTCTTCACATAAACAGCTGCAATAAAAGCGCGGCTGCATCCGAGATTCCACTGTATTCTCGGGTCTGAATGTGAGGTGCCGAGGGAAACTTTCCTGTAGAGTCATTTTGTTGCTCTTTAGTCGCCAGACGTCGTCAATTTTCCTCACCTCTTGCATATCGCTCCAATGGATTCAACCTCGCCACAGCGCATGCTCCGTTTCACAGGCTCACTCCACTATGACCCTACCACCAGGAACGGAATAGGAACTCTACAATGTGGCTATAACGTATAGGGGAAAACCCACGTACGCACGGTTTAGTTTGAATCAGACCAACCAACTCCTTCAATTTTGCACATGAGCGAATTATTTTTCATATGCTCTGTCCAGATAACCAGGGATAATAATCTCTAGATCATTCTTTTTAACGCTAGGTCAACAAAGGTATAATGCAGAATTGAAAAGTAATCGCAATGTTCGACAAACATAACCGAAACTACATAACATGCAAATATTGAAATCGCAAAAGTAAAAACGAGTTATTTCAGGTCAAAGAGAGCCCGCATTCTTCAAACAATGGTTTGCTGAAATGATTTGATTTAAATTGGACATCGTGTTGGTGATTTTCTGGATATACAATTTGTGGATCCGCGTGAGTGACGCGGCTGTTTCCGGCGCACCACATCTGGCGATTTATAGTAACTTCATGCTCTCCGAGTGTATATGTACATAATCCTTCGTAGATTTCCGCCTTTCGGAAGTTCCACAACATTTATACAATACACCCGGGTCACGGTGTAAAATTTGAGACCGACAGTCTTCATATCCATTCATAATGCATCGAGCTGCAACGGAAGCAGGGGACAAACTATTGAAACCAGAGTCAATATAGATCTTAAATAATGGTAACTTATCTGTCTGGAGCTCCTGCTCAGCGGCAATATACATAGAGTTGTTATATAAAGATAAATTACCTGTATAAAGATATTTTGTCAATTGTAAATATAGATCTTATATATTGGTTACTGACCTGTCTGTAGTTGCGTTTTCATTTTAACTATAGATGTTATATATTGTCCATTGTAAAATTAGATGTTATATTTTGTCCATTGTAAATATGGATGCTATATGATGGTAACTCACCTGTCTGGAGTTATTTTGTCCATTGTAAATATGGATCCTATATGTGATGGTAACTTACCTGTCTGGAGTTACCTTGTCCATTGTAAATATAGATGTTATATAATAATAAGTTACCTGTCTGGAGTTAACTTGTCCACTGTAAATATGGATGTTATATAATAATAACTTACCTGTCTGAAGTTAACTTGTCCATTGTAAATATAGATGTTATATAATAATAATTTACCTGTCTGGAGTTAACTTGTCCACTGTAAATATAGATGTTATATAATAATAATTTACCTGTCTGGAGTTAACTTGTCCAATGTAAATATAGATGTTATATAATAATAACTTACCTGTCTGAAGTTAACTTGTCCATTGTAAATATAGATGTTATATAATAATAACTTACCTGTCTGGGTTAACTTGTCCATTGTAAATATAGATGTTATATAATAATAACTTACCTGTCTTGAGTTAACTTGTCCACTGTAAATATAGATGTTATATAATAATAACTTACCTGTCTGGAGTTAACTTGTCCATTGTAAATATAGATGTTATATAATAATAACTTACCTGTCTGGAGTTACCTTGTCCATTGTAAATATTGATGCTATATAATGGTAACTTAACTGTCTTGAGTTATTCTACCGAACAACAATATACAGTGTTGTATATATAACGTACAGCTGTTAAAAAAGTTTTTTTTTACCTGCCTGGAGTTATTTTTGCATTTTGAATATGGATGTTGTATGATAGTAACTTAGGTGGCCCCAATTATTGTGTCCATTGTAAATATAGATGTTATATATTGGTAATTCTTTAATACCTGTCTTGAACTATTTTGTCAGTTTGAAATATAGATGTTATATAATGTTAACTTACCTGTTTGGAGCTATGTTTTCCATTCTTGGACAGGTGGAATCCGTTCTCTAGATTGATGCTATCTGGCTGGCTGGCTGGTGTTAGCATTCTGTTTCACTTGTTATGTTTTGTGATCACATTTTGTCTTTGGATGATGAAGGTGTATACATATGCGTTACATGTAATACTTTTGCGATAACTGTCTGTATGTTCTGAAACTTTGCAGGTATGCTTAATATATCAGTTTTTTTGGTCGAAATTACCAACAGTTGGACTTTCTACAGTTTTATGATCAGTTTTCATGTGGAAGTTTTTAGCCCACCATCACCAGATGGTGGGCTGTTCAAATCGCTTTTTGTCCGTGGTCCGTCGTCCGTCCGTCGTCCGTCAGTCAGTCCGTCCGTCCGTAAACAATTCTTGTTATCGCGATTTCTCAGGAACTACTGCATGGATCTTTCTCAAATTTGGTACATAGGTTCCCCTTGGGGTCTAGTTGTGCAAGATACCTTTTCTGGTTCGATTCGAAAATCCAATATGGCCACCAGGCAGCCATCTTGGATTTCCCCCATGAAACCTTGTTATCGCGATTTCTCAGGAACTACTCCATGGATCTTTCTCAAATTTGGTACACAGGTTCCCCTTGGGGTCTAGTTGTGCAAGATACCTTTTCTGGTCCGATTCGAAAATCCAATATGGCCACCAGGCAGCCATCTTGGATTTCCCCATGAAACCTTGTTATCGCGATTTTTCAGGAACTACTTCATGGATCTTTCTCAAATTTGGTGCACAGGTTCCCCTTGGGGTCTAGTTGTGCAAGAGGCCTTCTCTGGTCCGATTCGAAAATCCAATATGGCCACCAGGCAGCCATCTTCGATTTCCCCATGAAACCTTGTTATCGCGATTTCTCAGGAACTACTGCATGGATCTTTCTTAAATTTGGTAGACAGGTTCCCCTTGGGGTCTAGTTGTGCAAAATACCTTTTCTGCTCCGATTCGAAAATCCAATATGGCCACCAGGCAGCCATCTTCGATTCCCCCATGAAACCTTGTTATCGCGATTTTTCAGGAACTACTGCATGGATCTTTGTCAAATTTGTGTGAGAAGAATTTGTCCATGAACACACCCACGTTCCTGGCGTGTTTCAACCCGATTCTGCCGTACACGCAATTTCCCCGTTTGCGCCAAAATCATCCAATCGTGACAGCGTTAAACGAACCAATCAGGACTAATTAGCTGAGCCAATCAGCTGCGCCTGGTTCAGCTACCTGGCATTAGTCAGTTTTGCGCTTTTCATTTTCTCTGGAGTCACTGAGACGGAACACATGTCTGATTTACAGCTAGACCTAACGCCGCCCGACAGCGCCTTCTCTCAACGAGAGGCAGATATCATATGTAAAGCTGATGCTTACATACTATTACTTTGAAATCAGTAGATTTCGAGTTTTCTAAGGTCTCCCCTGATGAGGATATGCCTGGGAAATGTACATATCATAGATATAACCCGAAAATATCCGAAACACTGCTCTGAGCGTACTTAACGCATCTATTGGGTGCATCTATTGCATTATCAGGCAGATGTCGGGTTGAAACACGCCAGGAACGTGGGTGTGTTCATGGACAAATTCTTCTCACATTGGTTTCATGGGTTTCGCCCATTTTGTCCTCACACGTGAATTACATTCCTTCGGGTTTGCGATCCTCATGGACTTGACTGTTTTAACCCCTTCGTCGTGAGTCCTGATCATCATCATGTAAAATTAGCACATAGTGCATTTTACGGAATATAGTATTCTAAATAGTATATTATCGTATGCCGTTATACACTGGTCATAGACCAATGCTCAGTTCCAAGTTAAACTACCTACAGTAACTGCTATATCGGCCATGTGAACAACAAGCTGAACTTCTGCTGATTCCGATGTGTTATACCAAAGTACGTTTGCTGAGATCGTTGACTCTGATTGATATACGATTATTGATAACACATAGTGTTTCATATGGGATGGCGTAATGGAACTATTCCATATCTGCCCCAATGGCACTCGGAGTGTCAGTTACGGTATGGTATGGCGTATTTTGGTGTAGCACATCGGAACTATAGATGTTCAGATCAGTCTCCATGACTGTTCACTGATTACTGATTCCAGCAAATTGACCACAATATGTGTTAACCTACAGACATGGCGTGAATACGAGGTACTATACCTAAATTTCCATGCCCAGTGAGCTTTGTGTTTCGATATTTTCACCCCCGGGCCGGCAATTAACAACACGGGTCTTGGATTCATGTACCTCAATAATAGACTCTTAAGATTCGTAATTCTATATTACGGTCTTGTGATTATAATACCCTGAGACCACATGTTGGAAGCCCGTGGAGTAGCATACTATACTAATCACGTCCTAACAATAACACTTGTGTTACTTATCTATGTGCTAACTTGATCTTACTCTAACCTGCTACTGCATGGGTGGATATCTGGTTGGTCTACAAATCTTTGGCTAAAATATTTAGTCAGAGGTCCGGGTTACTGTAATTGGTTTGAATTACCAGCACATAGTGCGGCCAATTCAGTCTTATTCTGTATTCAATCTGAATCTATATGATTCTAGAGAAGGATGGAGACAGTTACCATGTATTATAAATATATGATGGCTTTATTGCGCATGTATTGAAATATACGTGAGCTTGGAGGATTCTGCCGTACACGCAGTTTCCCCGTTTGCGCCAAAATCATCCAATCGTGACAGCGTTAAACGAACCAATCAGGACTAATTAGCTGAGCCAATCAGCTGCGCCTGGTTCAGCTACCTGACATTAGTCAGTTTTGCGCTTTTCATTTTCTCTGGAGTCACTGAGACGGAACACATGTCTGATTTACAGCTAGACCTAACGCCGCCCGACAGCGCCTTCTCTCAACGAGAGGCAGATATCATATGTAAAGCTGATGCTTACATACTATTACTTTGAAATCAGTAGATTTCGAGTTTTCTAAGGCCTCCTCTGATGAGGATATGCCTGGGATATGTACATATCATAGATATAACCCGAAAATATCCGAAACACTGCCCTGAGCGTACTTAACGCATCTATTGGGTGCATCTATTGCATTATCAGGCAGATGTCGGGTTGAAACACGCCAGGAACGTGGGTGTGTTCATGGACAAATTCTTCTCACAGGTGGAATCCGTTCTCTAGATTGATGCTATCTGGCTGGCTGGCTGGTGTTAGCATTCTGTTTCACTTGTTATGTTTTGTGATCACATTTTGTCTTTGGATGATGAAGGTGTATACATATGCGTTACATGTAATACTTTTGCGATAACTGTCTGTATGTTCTGAAACTTTGCAGGTATGCTTAATATATCAGTTTTTTTGATCGAAATTACCAACAGTTGGACTTTCTACAGTTTTATGATCAGTTTTCATGTGGAAGTTTTTAGCCCACCATCACCAGATGGTGGGCTGTTCAAATCGCTTTTTGTCCGTGGTCCGTCGTCCGTCCGTAAACAATTTCTTGTTATCGGGATTTCTCAGGAACTACTGTATGGATCTTTCTCAAATTTGGTACACAGGTTCTCCTTGGGGTCTAGTTGTGCAAGATATCTTTTCTGGTCCAATTCGAAAATCCAATATGGCCACAAGGCGACCATCTTGGATTTCCCCATGAAACCTTGTTATCGCGATTTCTCAGGAACTACTTCATGGATCTTTCTCAAATTTGGTATACAGGTTCCCCTTGGGGTCTAGTTGTGCAAGATGCCTTTTCTTGTCCGATTCGAAAATCCAATATGGCCACCAGGCAGCCATCTTGGATTTCCCCATGAAACCTTGTTATCGCGATTTTTCAGGAACTACTTCATGGATCTTTCTCAAATTTGGTGCACAGGTTCCCCTTGGGGTCTAGTTGTGCAAGAGGCCTTCTCTGGTCCGATTCGAAAATCCAATATGGCCACCAGGCAGCCATCTTCGATTTCCCCATGAAACCTTGTTATCGCGATTTCTCAGGAACTACTGCATGGATCTTTCTCAAATTTGGTACACAGGTTCCCCTTGGGGTCTAGTTGTGCAAAATACCTTCTCTGCTCCGATTCGAAAATCCAATATGGCCACCAGCCAGCCATCTTCGATTCCCCCATGAAACCTTGTTATCGCGATTTTTCAGGAACTACTGCATGGATCTTTGTCAAATTTGGCACCCAGGTTCCCCTTGGGGAATAGTTGTGCAAGATACTTTTTCTGTTCCGATTCGAAAATCCAGTATGGCCACCAGGCAGCCATCTTGGATTTCCTCACGAAATTTTGTTATTGCGATTTCTCAGGAACTACACAATGGATCTTTCTCAAATTTGGTACACAGGTTCCCCTTGGGGTCTAGTTGTGCAAGATATCTTTTCTGGTCCGATTCAAAAATCCAACATGGCCACAAGGCGGCCATCTCGAATTTTCCCATGAAACCTTGTTATCGCGATTTCTCAAGAAGTACTTCATGGATCTTTCTCAAATTTGGTACAGAGGTTTCCATTGGGATCTAGTTGTGCAAGAGACCTTTTCTGGTCCGATTCGAAAATCCAATATGGCCACAAGGCGGCCATCTTTTATTTCCCCATGAAACCTTGTTATCGCGATTTCTCAGGAACTACTACATGGATCTTTCTCAAATTTGGTACACAGGTTCCCCTTGGGGTCTAGTTGTGCAAGATACCTTTTCTGGCCCGATTCGAAAATCCAATATGGCCACCAGGCAGCCATCTTGGATTTCCCCATGAAACCTTGTTATCGCGATTTTTCAGGAACTACTTCATGGATCTTTCTCAAATTTGGTACACAGGTTCCCCTTGGGGTCTAGTTGTGCAAGACACCTTTTCTGGTCCGATTCGAAAATCCAATATGGCCACCAGGCAGCCATCTTGGATTTCCCCATGAAACCTTGTTCTCGCGATTTCTCAGGAAAACTGCATGGATCTTTCTCAAATTTGGTACACAGGTTCCCCTTGGGGTCTAGTTGTGCAAGATACCTTTTCTGGTCCGATTCGAAAATCCAATATGGCCACCAGGCAGCCATCTTGGATTTCCCCATGAAACCTTGTTATCGCGATTTTTCAGGAACTATTCCATGGATCTTTCTCAAATTTGGTTCACTGGTTCCCCTTGGGGTCTAGTTGTGCAAGAGACCTTTTCTGGTCCGGTTCGAAAATCCAATATGGCCATCAGGCAGCCATCTTGGATTTCCCCATGAAACCTTGTTATCGCGATTTCTCAGGAACTACTGCATGGATCTTTCACAAATTTGGTACACAGGTTCCCCTTGGGATCTAGTTGTGCAAGATACCTTTTTCTGGTCCGATTCGAAAATCCAATAGGGCCACCAGGCAGCCATCTTGGATTCCCCATGAAACCTTGTTATAGCGGTTTTTCAGGAACTACTGCATGGATCTTTGTCAAATTTGGTACACAGGTTCCCCTTGGGGTCTAGTTGTGCAAGATACCTTTTCTGGTCCGATTCGAAAATCCAATATGGCCACCAAGCAGCCATCTTGGATTTCCCCATGAAACCTTGTTATCGCCATTTTTCAGGAACTATTTCATGGATCTTTCTAAAATTTGGTACACAGGTTCCCCTTGGGGTCTAGTTGTGCAAGACATCTTTTCTGCTCCGATTCGAGAATCCAATATGGCCACCAGGCAGCCATCCTGGATTTCCCCATGAAACCTTGTTATCGCGATTTCTCAGGAACTACTGCATGGATCTTCCTCAAATTTGGTACACAGGTTTCCCTTGGGATCTAGTTGTGCAAGATACCTTGTCTGGTCCGATTCGAAAATCCAATATGGCCACCAGGCAGCCATCTTGGATTCCCCATGAAACCTTGTTATCGCGATTTTTCAGGAACTACTGCATGGATCTTTGTCAAATTTGGTACACAGGTTCCCCTTGGGGTCTAGTTGTGCAAGATACCTTTTCTGTCTCGATTCGAAAATCCAATATGGCCACCAGGCAGCCATCTTGCATTTCCTCATGAAACTTTGTTATTGCGAATTCTCAGGAACTACTGCATGGATCTTTCTCAAATTTGGTACACAGGTTCCCCTTGGGGTCTAGTTGTGCAAGAGACCTTTTCTGGTCCGATTCGAAAATCCAATATGGCCACCAGGCGGCCATCTTAGATTTCCTTATGAAACGTCATCGTCATTTCTCAGGAAGTACTGCATGGATCTTTCTCAAATTTGTTACACAGGTCCCTTGTGGTCCAGTTGTGCAAGATACCTTTTTTGGCCCGATTCGAAAATCCAATATGACCACCAAGCGGCCATTTTGAATTTCCCCGTGAAATTTTGTTATCGTGAATTCTCAGGAACTACTGCATGGATCTCTGTAAAAATTGGTACACAGGTTCCCCTTGTGGTCTGCTTGTGCAAGATGCCTTTCCTGGTCCGATTCCAAAATCAAATATGGCCACCAGGCGGCCATCTTGGATTTCCCCATGAAACTTTGTTATTGCGATTTCTCAGGAACTACTGCATGGATCTTTCTAAAATTTGGTACACTGGTTCCCCTTGGTGTCTAGTTGTGCAAGATACCTTTTCTGGTCCGATTCGAAAATCCAATATGGCCACCAGGCGGCCATCTTGGATTTCCCCATGAAACTTTATCGTGATTTCTCCAGAAGTACTGCGTGGATCTTTCTCAAATTTGGTACACAGGTTCCCTTTGGGGACTAGTTGTGCAAGATACCTTTTTCGGTCTGATTTGAAAATGTAATATGCCCACCAGGTGGCCATTTTGGATTTCCCCATGTAACTTTGTTATCGTGGTTTCTCAGGAAGTACTGCATGAATGTTTCTCAAATTTGGTATACATGTGGTCCAATTGCACAAGATACCTTTTTTGGTCCGATTCGAAAATCCAATATGGCCACCAGGTGACCATCTTAATTTCCCCTTGAAACATTGTTATCGTGAATTCTCAGGAAATACTTCATGGATTTTTTTCCGAAATTTGGTAGCCTAGTTGTGCAAGATACATTTTTTGGTCCGATTCGAAAATCCAAGTTACGCTTCAAATTAAAACGGTATTCCCGAGTTGTGACGTTGCATCACAAGAGTAAGCGGATCAAACGGTGGGGCATATTCTATATATTGACTATATAGAGAATATCCATACCTTCACCTTCTATATCAAGGAGTTCAAATGATTCCGAATTAAAATGTATTTCTTCAAATTTTAAATCAGTTTACTTTAGTCCATGCCATTGCAAGTGAATTGCCCCACTGTTTCGTCTGTCGACGGGTCGGCTACACGAAGGGATGTCACTCTTGTGACACAACCTCACATCTCGACAACTGTAGACTACTGCGTGTTTCGATCCAAGAGAGGATTCAGACACTAAAGTTTCAACATTACTGCACATTCCGGATGTCTTCAGAATTAAGTTTTGTACCATCTTACTATTTTCGAGCATGGGATCTTAAAAGAGATAACTCAAACTAGCCCAGTAAACATAACAGAAATAGCATTCGTTCCTCATTATACAATCTTAAGTATGTTCCATAGCTCATGCGAAAGTTTCAAAGAGATTTGTCTTCGCTTCCATTCGAAATTCTGCAAACAAAATTGCAAATCATTCGTTTGTTCTTAGTAACAATGGACAAAAAGATCCTCTTGTCATTAGCTTACAATTATCGGATAATGGTGGGCGCCAAGATCCTTCAGGATCTCTCGTTTATTTATTTTTTCTGGACTTTTTCTGTCCACGGCGTCACGACCTCGCCCTATGTCTTCTGAACTACCCCCGAACACTACTATAACCTGGGTGCTTACATCATGCTACACTTGTTGAATCCACTCGCTACTCGGGAGCATGTACCCACCCCTGGGACTGAGCCCCACCATCTATTTCGTAGACTAAGCCCCGCCCAAGTCCATACCCTATACACTCTCAGAAATATTCAGGGAATAATCCTGAATAGATCAGGTTACACATCCACAACTCAATTTCAGAGATTTTACCTGAAAATCCATGGTTAATTTCCTGAAATTCAGGTATATCCACCACGAAATAAAGCTAAATTACCTGAATTTTAGGAGATTTTACGTACCTGAATAGGGTCGGGATTTTGGCTGAAATTCAGGGCTAGTTGCCTGAAATTTTCAGGGAAAATCCTCTCATTCAGGTATTTTGAATTCAGGCAACCAGCCCTGAATTTCAGCCAAAATCCCTGAAATTGAGTTGGGGGTATACAACATGATCAGTTCAGCACTTTTACCTGAATATTTCTGAGAGCGTAGATGCCGAGAATTTACAGCACACTACACTTATTGAACCCATCCATGTACATATCCTGTTACCTGGTTATATCTAGATACAAGATGCAGATCAAAGTGTGAAATCTGAGATGCAGATTAAAAAATATCTTTGTCATACACACATTCAAAATCGCGTTTTCAAACAAATCTATTCATCTTACAAAAAAAAACCAGAAGTACGGACAATCATCCTCGAGAACCGTGTTGCGCTAAAAATATTTCTTATTACAACCTTCATAGTTTAGCTGATACAAGAAATTTCCCGTCAGTTCACAGCCAGAATAAAATGATATAGCTAACAACGGAGAAAAAATGGTGCTGACAACATCACTCTAAAAGGGTTATCAGTTGGAGCCATTACCATTTTTCACCACCATCTTTAAAGGATGAACTTTCTTCTTTATAAAAAACATTTTTTGCGTTTTTTTCCATTTCGACAAACGCAGAAACGCGTCTACGGTTGAGCGGATCGTCACTTATGACGTAACTATTTGTAGTGAAATTCGTGGCAGGAGGTCACTGCACGGCCTTGAGATAGCAGATGTATCAGATCAAGGTTTTTTGATTTGTTTCGAACTGGATTCAACCGCTATTGTCCAAATTCCCACGCTAGATCCCGTACAACAAAAGGATTCAAAGGACGAGAGATCCTGAAGGATCTTGGCGCCCACCACTGTCCGATAATTGTAAGCTAATGACAAGAGGATCTTTTTGTCCATTGTTACTAAGAACAAACGATTGATTTGATAATGGAGATTATCACTCATCCAGGTATAATTTGAAGTCAGGAAATAAACAATAAATCTGGTCTAGATCTGGCCTGAACGACTGAGAACCTGTTTATTAAATGTGCTCACTCCGAGTTGTTCTCTTTCTCTAACGAGTGAGAACCTGTTCAGTGAAATGTGCTCACTAGTTTCTTGTACATATATATATAGCCCCTTTGCTGTAATCATTTTACAACATGTCGAAGAGTTCAGCGCTCAGAGTGAACGGACGTACTTTTGTGTTCTGCCAAACCAGCCAAGCTTTCCCAGCCTTTGTGTTCCTCTGCGGTCTTTGCTCCCCGGGCGTTACAGGATTACCTAAACTACAACAACAGTGGGAGAAACCAGCCAGCCAGAGCTAAGTTTTGAATTCAATTTTTGCACCTAGACTAATATTTTCTATCACTAAAGTCACCCCTTACCAAATAACAACTAGTCCTGATCTAAACAAAAACAAATCAAACAATGGAAGCCTCCCAATCCACCGTAAAAACGTCTAAAAGGAAACTCTCAGAAATCAGCACTGATCAAACCCCACCTCACAAAAAACACGCACCCTGTCCCAAATCCCCAAGTAGTCTAGCAAATTTTATCGCCATCATTCATAGTTTAACTCAACTGAGAGCATGTAAATTCCCAAAGGCCAAGGTAGCAAACGATCTCAAAAAATGTGCTGGTGACGTACATCAAATCTTTGAACTTCCGGGTGGTGATCTGAAAGTCCACTGCAAATCACAAACTCAGTACGACAAATTACTACGTTTAGACCTGCTAGCAGATAAACCTGTCTCGGTAAAACAATTCATACAGCGTAGAGAGCAATGCAAAGGAGTAATTTATGGAATTGACCTCAGTGTCAAACTAGAAGACATTTTCCCCACTCTCTCAAAACAAAACGTCGTATATGCCAAAAGAATGCAAAAGAACAAACAGGAAACGACAAGCATTATGCTAGTATTCAAAGGATCAAAATTACCGGAAACTGTCCGGCTATGGCTTCGTAACATTATAGTTAAACCTTTTTTTGACACACCAAAACGATGCCATAACTGTCAGAAATATGGTGGTCATTAGCTAGATTTTGTAAATCCAAAGTTGTATGTGCGAAATGCTCTGGAAATCATAATTACGAAGAATGCACTGAAACAAAAGTAACATGTGTAAACTGCAAAGGCAACCATTCAGCGGCCTACAAAGGTTGTATAGCTTTCAAAGAGGCAAAAAGAGCTGAATTCACTAAAGCAGAAAAAGGGATTTCTTACGCAGAAGCTGTAAAAGAAACCAGAATGAATAGAAAAGTCAGTATAGAAATGACCACCGCTCTACACAATACAAAGGCAACTGAGACAATAGTCACAGCCGTGAACACAAACTCAGGTGATACAATGGAGACCGAAAACAATGAACAAGAAACAGAAACAAAGAACCTAACCAAGCTAGACCTGTTGGGCTTTATCAACATTGTGTTAAACTCAGTTATTAACCCCCTGCAACCTAAGCTTAATAAGACCGACATGATAGTAAAAATTGCGCGGGACTTCCTTAATTGGGCGTTTAGCTGCGATGAAATTCTTAACTGGGGGAAAAATCCGAAATACGATAAGAAAACATCCACACCCCTAGAAACGTCTATCCCGGCCCTCAACATAACAGCATAAGATAATCCACCTGCCAATGCATCAGTCACAAAACGAGAGATATAACTAATACAAAATTCAACAAAAACCAATTATCAATACTCCAATGGAATGCCCGAAGCATCGGGAAAAACGGGGACAATCTTAAAGTCTTAGTAAATGAAATCAGCCCAGATATAATTTGTGTTCAGGAAACATTTCTGAAGCCCGGAAAAAATAAATTTACAATAAACGGATATAAGTCGTATAGATCAGACAGACTTACAGGTGCACTAGAGGGAAACCTGATATTAATAAAAGAGGATCTGATTCACATCGAACTAGATAAAAGCCCTACCAGTGACGATCTCGAATGGCACGCTATCCAGGTCTTCTTCAATAACAAACCTATTAACACCATTAATTTATATGCCCCAGGAAGTCTAAAGAAAATCTCCCCAAAAGAACTAGACAACATCACAAAGAAATTTAACTCCCCTATTATCATATGTGGTGATTACAACAGTCATAACCTCATTTGGGACGACAATTGCACCAAGGCAGACGAAAAAGGCCAAGTAGTGGAAAAATGGCTTGACCAAAATAACCTATGCTATTTAAATAATGGCCACGGGACGCGAATAGACATGAACACCGGTAAACTATCTGCAATAGATTTAACTATTGTCTCCCCTGATCTAGCTGTTAAATCCGAATGGGAAGTGATTCCTGACACGCTTGACAGCGATCATTCGCCATTCTGACGAAAATTAGTATAAAACCGGACTCTGAAAGAACAGACGCCCCTCCAAAATTTCAGTACTCCAAAGCCGACTGGAAAAGCTTCCAGAAAGACTGTCAAAGCCTAAATCATGACGAGATATTCAATTCCGATCCAGAGATGTTCAATGAAAACATTACAAATTCACTACTTAACATAGCACAAAAATATATTCCGATATCACAACAGCGCCACAACAAAAACCCGGTTCCCTGGTGGAACCCAGAGTGTGCAAAGAATATTGCGGCCAAAAAGAAGGCACTTAGAAAATTCAAGAAAAGTAGGCTCCAAAGTGATCACGCGAACTACAAGGAACTCAAAATTATAGCTGAAAAAAGTGTCAAAGAAGCTAAATCAAAACGTTGGGAAGACTTTTGCAACAGTATAGATACCAAAACCAATTCAAAAAAAGTATGGAACAAAATAAAAAATATACAAGGAAAGCTAACAAACACAGTCCCTGTACTGAACAAAACTAAAAAAACGAACAAAGAAAAGGCCTCGCCGAATCTTTCGCTTCGAACAGTAGCGATAGGAACCTGAAATCAGAATTCAGAAAAATTAAGGAAGAGACAACGATAGAAAACGATTTGGACGATCATTTAGAAAACTATCTCAATGCAGACTTCAGCATTAATGAATACCGCAAAGCTATACACTGTAAAAAAAGAGAGCTCACCTGGTGAAGACAAACTAGGATACACGATCCTTAAACACCTACCTAATAAAACACAGAAGCTAATTTTGAAACTAATTAATGTCAGCTGGCAGACCAAACAACTTCCAAGTAAATGGAAAACATCCATCGTTATCCCAATCCCAAAACCAGGTAAAGATCCATCCGACAGCAACTCTTACCGCCCAATTTCTCTCACTTCAAATCTATGCAAAATAATGGAAACCATGGTAAAGAATAGACTGGAATTTCATATGGAAAACAACAACTTATTAAACAAAACTCAAAGCGGCTTTCGTAAGAACAGAAGTACGTTAGACCATATAGCCAGATTACAACACTCAATAAAAAAGGGGAATGCCAAACATCAGTACACACTAGGTATCTTCCTAGACATAGAAAAAGCATTTGACCTTGTATGGCAGGACGGCATAATTATTCAATTAAGCAAACTTGGAATTAAGGGAAGAATGCAACACTGGATAAAAAACTCCCTAAACAATAGAAATTTTAAAGTTCGCATAGGAAACACCCTATCCACCGACCATGAATTAGACAACGGTACCCCTCAGGGAAGCGTCATAAGCCCCACCCTTTTTAACATCCTCATCAATGGCCTAGCCAATGAAATTGACACGAAACATCCAGAAGTAGAACAGTCTCTATTTGCTGACGATTCTGCCCTCTGGAAAACCGCACGTTCCATAAAAAAATTGACAGGTATAATGCAAAATACACTAGATACAATTAGCGGCTGGGCGGATAAATGGGGCTTCAAATTTTCCGCCCTAAAAACAACGGGCATTATATTTCCAAACAATAAACACATTGACGTTAAACTAACACTAGGAGGTCAGAAAATTGAATTCAGAAATAGTGTTAAATAGCTAGGTATGATCTTTGACAGAAAACTCACATGGAAAGACCACATCGATCAACTAGTCCTCCGGTGCAATAAAGACCTGAACCTCATGAGGTGTGTGTCTGGGACAAACTGGGGAGCGAGTAAATATAGTCGGATAAAATTATACCAAACCTTAATCAGGTCAAAAATAGATTACGGGTCCATCGCCTACCAATCAGCATGTAAGACACAACTAAAAAGAATAGACAGCATCCAATATACTGCTCTAAAAATAGCTACTGGGGCCTTCAAGGGAACCGCCTTATGTAGTCTTCAAATAGAAACCAATGAGACACCTCTTCGTTTAAGACGAGAGGAACTGTCCCTGAAATATGCAGGAAAAACTAGAGCTAAGGGCGATAATCACCCATGCCACAAAATGTTTGAAGATAAAAGTGAATATGAATATTTAAAGAAAAACTGGTGAAAAGACTCCGCCCCCCTCGGCTATACCGTAAATAACCTATTCCAAGAACACGAAATACCAATCGCACACATCTGCGACACAGACAAAATCACTAGGCCACCCTGGGAATTAGAGTCGCCCCACGTGGACACAAGTATACACGACTACCTCACAAAGAAGGACAACCCAGACTTTATTAGAGCCACCACCCTTGAATATATCAACCAAAACTGGAAAAATTACTTAAAAATCTATACAGACGGATCGAAAAACTCAAGTAATAACACAGGATCAGCTTTTGTTATACCTGAGCTCAACATACAAAATGGTTTCAAACTTCCAGACAATATGTCTGTATACACTAGTGAACTGATTGCTATAATTAAGGCTCTCGAATGGATCATCGGGCACAAACCAATCCGTGCTGTGATACTCAGCGATTCCCTTAGTGGACTCACATCCATTAAAAATTCTATATCTGACAGTAGACCTGATCTCATACACAAAATAGAATATATCTGTACACAAATACACAACGAGGGTATAGACGCCATTTTAGCTTGGGTTCCCGCGCATGTCAACATCAGAGGTAAGGAAGCAGCCGACCAAACTGCCAAAGACAGTCTTGCAAAAACCACACACGATGTGCCAATAGGATTAGGATATAAGGAACTCAACACTATCATTAGACGCAAAATAGATAGCAAGTGGCAAAAGGAATGGAACGAAGAAGAACGTGGACGATGGTTACATAAGATTCTTGATGGAGAGAAAAGACAAGTCCAAGGATTCCAGTTAGACAATAAGCGTGATGACCGCATCATCACAAGATTGAGACTAGGCAAAACCGGACTTAAATCACATATGTCCATGCTTCTGAAAAACACCTCACCACTCTGTACCGCATGCAACAATGTAGAAGAAACAATAGAACATGTCCTACTTGAATGCCCTAAACACTACCCACAACGTGAGACACTTAGAAACGAATTAAAAAAATTCAACACTCCCTTAACATTACCAGCGATATTAAACCCTAAGCCCCCCATTAGAAAACAGGTATTCAAGTCCTTAATAGATTTATCAAAACTGCTGGCTATTATTCCAGTATATAACACTACCCCCGTGCATGCGCACCACTAACTAACAATGTCAGCATTGGCCAAAATTTCTCTTTTGGAATAAAATTTAGGCAATGTGGGCACCGGAGATACCATGTTCCGTGTGGGCCGGTTGCCACATTAGTCTCAAAAATCGGAGGCCAAGACCAATCAACATCCCTGCGGCAATATTGGCCAAAAATCTCTCTTTCGCAATAAAATAGGCAATGTGGGCACCGGAGATACCATGTTCCGTGTGAGCCGGTAACCACATTCGTCTCTAAAACCTAAAGGCCGCTACCAATTCAACAACCAAGGACATAAATCATTAGCACACGTCCAAGAAACAACCACGCACACAGATAATGTCACTCACAAAAATGAATACTACACACTGTTTCATCTTATACTTTCAGAAATGGAGATGAACACGATGAAGGTCATCATCGTCGGTCCATAAGAACGTCCAGAACCAGAATACTCGATCCTATACCACGCCAGACACGCTACCCCATAGATGTCACCGAACTAGCGCCTCAACACAGCACAGCACAGCACACTGAACACCACAGACGAACAAGTCCAGACATCAAACAGAACACTAATGACGACAAAAATTATTAAACAGCACCTCACGGCACACCGAAGACCAAAGACGGGCTGGACAAGACTAAAAACAGAAGACGGATGACGATCACAAGAATACCAACATCGCCGCACAACAAGAAACCTCCAGAACCAGAACATCACATCCTAAACCACACCGACACGCTACCCCATAGATGACACCGAACTGACGCCTTAACACAGAATATGATCCTTTGACTTTCACGCAATATAGGACGTAGACCTGCCGTCCTGTGCCCCAATACACACTCCAAGCAATTGTTACAGGCACAGATTTCTGGAAGAACCCACCCTGTTCCCAAGGGCGTCGTTAGTGAAGTCGATCCGAAAAATCCTGAAGACGCCCATGGTTCTCCCAGTTTTTTCTGGACGGCTTTGTGCGTACAAAGGGATACCAAGACAAAGGAATCATACACGCGATTACAGTGAACTCATATTTACCAGTATAACTTAACCAAAAACCAAAAAGAGACTTACGAACTTGTACATATAGCGATTCTTATTTACTTCTATTTATATCTCCTACTAATCTCTCATTGTTATTTATTTTTATTTATTTATTTATTTAGCGCTGGAAAAGATATTCAATAAACAAAGTAATGTACCGCGAAATTCAAATAAAACATTGAGTTGATGGGCCGCGAAATCCGAATGGGAAGCGGCCCTTAAACTACAATTTCAATCAATAATCATTTTATACACCCTGCTGAAGGTATTAGGTTAATGCCGCAACGTTGGTAATACAACTGCATTATATCCAGAATACCAGATTTATTGTTTATTTCCAAACGATTGATTTGTAATTTTGTTGGCAGAAATTCGAATTTGAGCGAAAAAGATCGAAAAAGGGACACTGGAAAACACCAAGATATTATCTTCCTAAGTTTCAGGAGTTTCAAGATTTCTAGAAACTGTACCCGATGTCGGTTGTTATAGTTAAGTGAAATGAGCACAGTTAGTCTGAAAGTGACTGTCCGGAGGATCCTTCGTCTTCGTTTTGTAGTATTTTTTTTTGCACGTATCATCATTGGGTACTGGAAGCGAAGACAAATTTCTTGGACACTTTGGCATGAGCTATGAAACATACTTAAGATTTTATAATTAGGAACGAATGCTAATTCTGTTCTGTTTACTGGGCTAGTTTGAGATATCTCTTTTAAGATACCATGCTCGAAAATAGTAAGATGGTACAAACTTAATACTGAAGGGATCCGGTCTCTGCAGTAATGTTGAAGCTTTGAAAATGTCTGAATCCTGATTATCTCCCTTGGCTCGAAACACGCAGTAGTCTACAGTTATCGAGTTGTGACGTTGTGTCACAAGAGTGACATCCATTCGTGTAGCCGGCCTGTCGGCAGACGAAACAATAGGGCAGTTCACTTGCAACGGCATGGAGTAAAGTAAACTGATTTAAAATTGGAAGAAATAAATTCGAATTCGGAATCATTTGAACTCCTTGCTATAGAAGGTAAAGGTAGGGATATCTTCTATACTAAATATATAGAATATGCCCCACCGTTTGATCCGCCGACTCTTGTGATGCAACGTCACAACTCCGGAATATCATATTAATTTGAAGCGTAACTTGGATTTTCGAATCGCACCAAGAAAGGTACATGTATCTTGCACGACTAGGCCCCATGTGGGACCTGTGTACCAAATTTGAGAAAGATCCGTTCAGTACTTCCTGAGAATCACGATAACGAAGCTTCATGGGGAAATTCAAGATGGCCGCCTAGTGGCCATATTGGACTTTCGAATCGGACCGAAAAAGGTATCCTGCACAACTAGACTCGAAGGGGAAATTGTGTACCAAATTTGAGAAAGATCCACGCAGTACTTCCTGAGAAATCACGATAACATAATTTCATGTAGAAAATCCAAGTTGGCCGCCTGGTGGCCATATTGGATTTTGGAATCGGACCAGAAAAGCTATCTTACACAACTAGACCATAAGGGGAACCTGTGTACCAAATTTGACAAAGATCCATGAGGTAGTTCCTGAGAATTCACGATAACAAAATTTCATGGGGAAATTCAAAATGGCCGCCTGGTGGCCATATTGGATTTTCGAATCGGACCAAAAAAGGTATCTTGCACAACCGGACCACAAGGGGAACCTGTGTATCAAATTTGAGAAAGATCCACTCAGTATTTCCTGAGAAATCGCGAAAATAATGTTTCATGGGGAAATCAAAGATGGCCGCCTTGTGGTCATATAGGTTTTTCGAATAGGACCAGAAAAGGTATCTTGCACAACTAGACCCCAAGGGGAACCTGTGTACCAAATTTGAGAAAGATCCACGAAGTAGTTCCGGAGAAATCGCGATAACAAGAATTGTTTACGGACGGACTGACGACGGACCACGGACGAAAAGTGATTTGAACAGCCCACCATCTAGTGATGGTGGGCAGCCCACCATCTGGTGATGGTGGGCTAACAAAGGAAGGTATCTCAATTAAATTGTATAACAATGATTTATTGTCATTTGCAAATTACTATATACAGGAAAGGTCAGTGTAATAATGACGTCATCTCCATGGTAACCGTATTTAAATATAATAAAGATATTTTGTCATAATTTCTATAATGTCCCACATAATCATACAAATAGGCCTACTGGCTCAAACACAAGAAAACCATACAGGAATATCGGGGACCCCGTTGGTCAAATAACGATGACAAGCAAATATTACCAACATAAGTACTAACAAAATTACAATGATGGTCTCCGACTAATTTGAGCATACAGGTGGTGAATACTGTCCGTCTAAATTCAATATTCGTTTTTGTTTTACAATTATTCGGCAAAATGAGCATACTACATTTTTCAAATGATCGGTTCAACTCCATCCTCCAAGAAACATCTTTGAACAACGAATAAACACTTATCCATCGGTGAATATCTGGTGTGAATAAACACTTATCCATCGGTGAATATCTGGTGTGAAATGAATCAATATTTGGCCTGAACAGTACTTCATCAGGAATTGGTCTTCTGCAGAGTACAGGCGGGGCGGAAGCAGTTTAACATTGGGATGGCCAAATCGGGTATTGGGTGGGGCCGGGGGGAGTATTTTAGAATATACCCTTCATTTTACGCACTTCGGCGCATTCTCAGAGAAGATTTTAGGGTGAAAATTGCAGTTTCCGCATTTCTAACTCTTACAAAGAGGCAAAAAAATATATATATTATAATAATAATAAAATAAAATAAAAATATAATATAAAAAATCATCAGATGGAACCATTTGTTCGTCAGTTTAACTCAAAGTCAACTCCTAACAACTCTGCAAGAAGTAGTCACTTCAAGACTGGTTGTTTCATCAATGCCAAGCTGAATTGTTTAAAGTCGTGTGTGTCAAGGCAATTTCCAGAGGCGGATATCATATGAAACTGACAATTCACGACGTGCATGTAACTGCATTTTAAAGTTAGTCACGATAAATTTGGACCCGTGAAGGAAGGAATGGGGGAGGTTAGGGGTACTCCCCCGGATAATTTTGAGTTTTCAGACGGCTCTCTACTAATTATCGACCCAGCTCGAGACACTACAGTCGCAATTATTTGGGAGAATGGTGGGGTGTGTGGGAGGGGGGGGGGGGGGGGGGGCGCCGTCTTCATATTGGGGTCCCTCCCCCTCCGCCGCGCCTGCAGAAAAGTTTAAATCTAAACATATACAGTAAATGACAAACCGCAATGGATAGACGAGACAAATAGCAAACTATTCCTGGTGAAGCCGCTTGAAATTATATTAATTAAATAATTATATCTAATTAATTAATCACCTGGTTGATGGTTGGTTGGTTGTTCGAAGTTTAACGTCGCACATAACCTTATTGGTCACACGGCGACGATGACCCAAACAAACATACCCTAGCAAAACCCTAACCCTAACAAAAACCTAACCAAAACTACAAAAAAAAAAATGAATTTCGAATTTTGAAAATTAGGCTCTACAGGGTTGATGCTGAAAGATATCTAAACATTATATAATATACCGGGTATAGGCCTATTTACATTGATATATATACTACATGCATTGACGTAAATAGGCATATATCCGGTATATACTTTATAAGTGTTTAATTTATTTTTTTCAGAAATAATGTCTCAAATAATTAATTAAATGCAGACGCCTTTAATTCCAGCGTGGAGTTATAACAAATCAAATGGAACGAAAATGAGCATGGAACGAAAATAAGCAAACACATATCCTCAAAAAGCTGAACAAATCTCATTCAACGTTTTCAGTGCATAGAGAGATACAAGTATAATACAGTGATCCGTTAAACTAACATTTAAATTCTCGCAATTCTACCTTATAAAAGTATAGAAAGTTTAAATCTATATGCTTGTGATTCTTCTAGGTATATATGAGTTTGTTATCAAACACTGCATGGCAACTATGAAACAACAAATGAAGCGATTGTCACCTTAAAATGTGAAAGCTCTAAAATTTACACAAAGTATATGCATGTAATATACAATGCGGATTTTGAAAGTTTCAACGACATATAATTATTTAGTGATGTATCGGCCAATGTTGCACGAGCCGCAACTTCATGAATGTATCAACAATGGTGACTCTTTATAAGTAAACAAGTCCAGTCAAAAAGGGGTCATCTGGAAAAGGAGATCTATGTATGCCGTAAGGTAATGCTCCGAATATTATATTCAAACTGATAAAACTGATACATTGTGGTGCTAATTTCTGACCGGAATTATGAAATATTCGTTAAAAAACGGTTGACCCTAACCTGTTAATTGAACAATTTTGGGGTGTGTAAACAGCAAGGAATTAGGAGAGACTGAAAGCTCTAGCATTGTTATTAATTACAAGCTGTCAAATGTCATGGAAGCGTAATGTGATATACAACTGCCATATCACACCCTCCAGCAATGGAAAACTTTCTCTGTCCAAAATATATTTATCATGATCAACACCAGCAAAAATATTCTCATAACAATTTAGGTCTAAGTACTTCACCTTAACAGTTCGACATGCCATATATCAGGTTAGTGTGAGAAATTCAAGATTTGGTCCTCAGTTCTTCAAACTATTATTGACCGAATTTCACTTTTTTAGGTCAATCTATATATCCTCAGTAAAATACATTTATTCTCATCATACTTACATTCCAAAACTACTATCATAACGAAATGGCACGAACGAACCAAATACCAATCAATCCAGTCTACAGACTTATTATTCCTCTCAAAGAAACCGCAGTAGTACTTGAGCACCAACTTGGCCAAACATCACGTTTACAGTTGTCTCCCATGGCATGCTGGCTCTTCCCAATGCACGAAATTCTTCTACCATAAGTTAAACTCCGGACACTTGGAATCTCCTACTGCGATTGCTTTAAAATGATTTCTGGTAAACTATATAAGCCCAAGCAATTGAGCGCTTAGACGGATCCCTTGATACACCAGACATTACAAATTAAATTTACCGCATGAACAAAACAATAATGCTATTTTTTTCTTCTTTTATATCGCCGACAAAATTCCAAATGTTAAAGACAATGGTTTCTAAGAAAATTTGATAATCGTTATAGCTAATCCAATGTTGTCAAGAAAATATAGATCTCACTAAAACCATGGAGGCAGAAAATAGATAAATAAATATTTTCTACCTCCATGCTAAAACTAAGGACGAAACGCACTTGGGGAACGTAGGACAAATATGATATGCATATGAAAAGACAATGTGATGTACTGGTATTTTATTCGATCGCCCAGACAGAATGCTCTGGTACCCTGTAACTTCAATATTTATGTGGAAGAATTCATATGTGTGGGTCAATCAGTCTCGGTTTCAGCTTGAACGGCATCGTGAAAGCTTTGGTCTTAATCTTACGTAGACTGGTACCTTGTCCTAACTCATTCCTCCGTACCCCTCGATTTGCTCTCTTGAGACAAAGTAGCTGGATAACATTGGCGGTCACGAGGGACGTAATGACAGTTCAGCCTTCAACACGGTTAACTCTGTGTTTCCGGTCACTGAGAGTGGGGTTGTATAGAAACAACAATGCACCACGGGATACCTTCCGGTTACGAAGCATTTTGAACAATTCAAATATTCGAGAAGACTATCCAGTCAATCCTAGTTTCTGTAAAGGTACATTGGTCAAGGATTGCTTGCTCTTACATTGGTCAAGGATTGCTTGCTCTTGTCAAAAGAGCTGGACAGCCTCTGGCTTACACAGAAATTACACAAAAACGACGATGCTGTGTAGAACCGTTTTAAGGGAGTAGAAGACGTTCATTTTCCTTCTGTCATGGTGATTTGTCTAATTTTTCAAAACAGGCTGAATTTCCTAACAAGAGTATCCAGACACAAAATGGGATAAAATCAACAAAAGACTGACAACGGAATCATTTATACTTGAGGTTCGTTAATGCGACCAAAACCAAAAAGCTGACACTTAGATTCAACGGTTGAGAGTGCAAACTGCTATACGTGTTTAGTATCATGTATGATAGCATAAATGGGGGAAATTTGACCTCAGGAAAATTGATTTAATGAGCACCAAGAAAGAAACAGTCCATCTCCCTCTAGGTATTCACCGTTTTGGATTTTAAGTGATATACATACATTTGGCTGTCATATATTTTAACGATTATGGTGATGCCCATTTTTATTAACTGATCATCTCCTCTCAACCGTCAACCGGATGGATAAAAACTTAAATTAAAAAAAAAATTCAACGTCAAGAGATGAACGTCCTCGACTTCCTATACTGACGAAAATTGCACATTATGATTTGGATTTTAAGAAATTTGTAAACGCAGGAACGAGGTACAGTTTTTATTAGTTCCAAACACATTTTTATACCAGCTGTAACCAAAGGAAAACAATTTGTGCTCAAATATGCAATTTCCAAATACTCAAGCCGATTTCAATGCTGCCCAATCGTACATGTCGCCTACAAGCGACAGTATCCAAATGGGGAGCAGATAGGATTTAATTTTAATTAGATTGGTACCTGTTCAATCAAACCTGAGTTACTTTTCGCTCAACTTGAGTTACTTTTCACTCAACTTGAGTTAAAACCACTCAACTTCACTCAACTTGAATTTCCACTCTTATGCTTGAGTGAATGTCACTCAAGTTGAGTGCATTTAACTCAAGTTGAGTGAAATCTCACTCAAGTATTGAGTGGGATCAATTTCCACTCTTACGTGAGTGAAATTTCACTCAACTTTTTTTAGAGCGTGGTTGCGAGAAGTAAGAGATCCCGAGTATCACATTTGACGCGCCTTTTATTTTAGGGTAATATGTTCCCCTCAACTGTCATTTCGTCCGGTGTAACTACCGACGAGCTTCCATCCAACGCTGGTGTTCAAGTTGTCAATTGTATATTTCAGAGTAACATTTGACTTATTAGTTTTCTTAGAACAGGAATGTGGTTTAGAAATCAGCGGTTGATATACACCAATGATAGTAAGATGGCACACTGTGCTACTCGGGCCAGGAACCAGTCGAATATTTACACCCCTCCCCTCCCTCCTCCGCTGTTCACACAACAGGTTACCGATCGTTCGTCCCTGCTGAGTGTGTGTTAACCATGCAAGGAGCCCTGCAGTTGCCATGAAGATCTGGAACAACATTGGAGCGGATATATCTAACTGGTTTAAACTGATTAAAGGTACGAGTTTGCTCATTTTTTGTATGGCATAGGCCTGATACAAATAATGATATGAATTAGTACAAGCTAAATTAAGCCGTGCTTGGGATCTAACACATTTGTAGCACATTTCAACTGGCCTGAGTTTTTGGTTTCGTCAGCCTTCATGCTTCCTGGACATGCCTAGTCGACAGAGCAGCATGGAACCATCTTTACAAACCAAGTCAGTTTCTACGCACACGCTTCTAACTCGCTTTGGCAAATTAGCCCACCATTTTTGATCGGAATACGAGTGTACTGTTTATCTACGAACCAATCATCCTCCACTAGCTGGGACATTTCTGCTAATATGGAGGCAGGGGTGACGCGATGCGATGGAAACAGCCGATCAATAACCCACTTCTACAATACGTTGGTTAAAATTCAAACTGATTCGGGGCCAGGTGTCTATTTATAAATTAACAATCCTTCTTAGAAGACAACTGGTGCTATGATAAACGAAGAGCAGTTCGAAGTGAAACTACATTACATGTTGTAGAATATATTCGTATTGTGTATAACTATATCGATGTTCGAAGACAACGTGCATACAAGTTAATCGGCTGATATTATAACAAATGATACGTCGAATATGTTATTAGAACTGAATACAAAACATCTCCGACGGTCTATTATGATACAATAACTGTGCGCAGTACCAGTATATTGACAAGATTCAATAGTAATATCATAAAGTTTTCGCGACTATAAATCAGTCGACAAATACAATGTCGTAATCTCTTCAGGGGCCAACTCGGCTTCTGTAGCCGATCTATGATGGGGGCAGAAAATCCATATTTAAATATATACGTATAGATGTACAGTGGCATTAAAGATTTCCATGGTATGCAGGAGTAACGAAGTCATGACGTACAACAGCACATTCTTCGAAAACATGTTGTGGAAACAATATATACCGCTGACGTTAATCTGAGGAGCCGAAATACAGTGGAAATTCTATACAAACATTAATGAAACGAAAGCAAATATATCCGAGAATATCGGTGGAGATAGCAACAAAATCATACAGCGATTTGGGGAGCGTATCAATGATCCAATAACAAATGACGGAACTTCATCGCTCGTTCCCTAGCCATTTTCCAGTAATCCATTTCGTGTGTGTCGTCTTCTTCTCCCCATATAATGATATTGAAAGACAAAGTTTCTCTCCCGTTGCTCCAGTGTCCAATTACAGTATAAGGAATGTGTCAGTCCCGAAACTACGCCGATTTGAGACCAAAAACGATGAGATGCATTATTGATCAATATTACACTCATAAATCGAGGAGTGTTCCAGATGATTGGTCTTGGTACCGCGCACTTAACATTTGCAGCACGTGCTCCCCAAGAAGGTTGCATGACGGGAATGGAAAGTTCTTCTACTGCTGAGGAGTAGGAATATATAATACTGAACTGAGAGATCTGGCGATTGCCAACCCCGACTCTCCTACACTCATGGGTGACAGGAAGTAGTGATTGGGCCAGTAACCTCCGCATTTCCGGTAAACAGTGCACGGTAAAGATCCTGTTGACTCCCCAACAACGATCTGATCACAGGTAGAAAGAGTGTTTTTCTTGAGAATATTTAATAAATTCTTATCACATGAAAGTTCTCTTGTTCAAGTCGATAACATTACCCGTCATCGTATTAACAGCCGATGAAATATCACTCCGCGTCCAGCTTTTCGTAGTCCCCAATAATATTAGCCAAACGCCAGTCCAGGCGGTTGAGCAGCTACAACCTTCTTTGGGAATCGATTCACTGTCCACAACAAATCGATTCTATCACTGTCGATCCAATATAAGCCAAGGCAATTCATCAAGTGAACGGTGGACCACTTCTATGACAACTGTAAAAGGAGTCTGGAGAATTCTGTGAGGAAAGAGAACGTAAAGTGAGAAGAGAGATACAAATATGTGCCCATATTATCAACTCCGATCCTTCAATCTATGAAATGTTATATCTTCTGGGTTCTTCAGACTATTTATGTAGACCCATTAAATGACTGACGCGAGAAAGGACTTCATTGCTGTACTCATTCGTTAAAGATCCAATCACGTTCGAATGTGTTGCTTGATAAACATATATAACATATATAGCTTAGAAATGCGGAAGTCAGATCCGAAATTCAATATTCAGCCGTCGTCCATGAAGGAATGTCCATGTCAATAATCGGAAGTCCTATTTCGTATGAAAGGTAGCTCCAATTCTAAATGTCTATGAAATAAAAGAATAAAACAAGATGGTTTTCTAGAAGTGAGGAATGGTCAAAAGTTTTCACTGTTATCAGCAAGATATGAGGTTCTTTGCTTACAATTCTGATCACTGAGCATTATTTTTATCCAAATGAAAGTCGTTTTCCAGAGTATCCATCTCAGTCACAATCATCTCAGTCACAATCATCTCAGTCACAATCATCTCAGTCACAATCATCTCAGTCACAATCATCTCAGTCACAATCATCTCAGTCACAATCATCTCAGTCACAATCATCTCAGTCACAATCATCTCAGTCACAATCATCTCAGTCACAATGATCTCAGTCACAATCATCTCAGTCACAATAATGTCAGTGACAATCATCTCAGTCACAATCATCTCAGTCACAATAATGTCAGTGACAATCATCTCAGTCACAATCATCTCAGTCACAATCATCTCAGTCACAATCATCTCAGTCACAATCATCTCAGTCACAATCATCTCAGTCACAATCATCTCAGTCACAATCATCTCAGTCACAATCATCTCAGTCACAATCATCTCAGTCACAATCATCTCAGTCACAATCATCTCAGTCACAATCATCTCAGTCACAATCATCTCAGTCACAATCATCTCAGTCACAATCATCTCAGTCACAATCATCTCAGTCACAATCATCTCAGTCACAATCATCTCAGTCACAATCATCTCAGTCACAATCACATCTCAGTCACAATCATCTCAGTCACAATCATCTCAGTCACAATCATCTCAGTCACAATCATCTCAGTCACAATCATCTCAGTCACAATCATCTCAGTCACAATCATCTCAGTCACAATCATCTCAGTCACAATCATCTCAGTCACAATCATCTCAGTCACAATCATCTCAGTCACAATCATCTCAGTCACAATCATCTCAGTCACAATCATCTCAGTCACAATCATCTCAGTCACAATCAGTCAATCATCTCAGTCACAATCATCTCAGTCACAATCATCTCAGTCACAATCATCTCAGTCACAATCATCTCAGTCACAATCATCTCAGTCACAATCATCTCAGTCACAATCATCTCAGTCACAATCATCTCAGTCACAATCATCTCAGTCACGCTCTGATTGTGACTATTCATGTGAACATCATGCAGATGATATTCAAACGGCCCAAAGCCCCGTGTTAAGCAGATGTTACCCCGTGTTAAGCAGATGTTACCCCGTGTTAAGCAGATGTTACCCCGTGTTAAGCAGATGTTACCCCGTGTTAAGCAGATGTTACCCCGGGTTAAGCTACGACACGTATCAAGTGATTGAGTGAGTGAGTATGATTTAACGTCGCTTTCAACTATATTTCAGTCATATCACGACGTTGGGTCCTATTTATTTTCACACCCTGGAATACTATGGGTATGGTCCTATTTCTTTTTACACCCAAGAACCCCACGAGTGGAATCCTATTTCTTCTCACACACGAGAAACCCACGGGTGCCCCAGTTAGTCGCCTCTTACGACAAGTTGTCTGAGGAGCTGAGGACTATTCTTACCATGACCTGGGGTGTGCACAACGACATCCCAGGTCAACACCGGGCGCCTCATGGGAACAACACGAAGCGCCACAGATCTTGCACGCTACTTTGAATGGAGGCGTTTGATGGTATAGCATTGATTGACAAGTTTGTACAATAATATTCTGTGGCGTTCATTGAAATCGTCACAGTCTGCAATGATCTAGCAAATGCAAACTGGTGCGATATGTATATGCAGGTCCTTCTGGAATATTGCTATCCAGAAAAGGGTAGTCAACTGTGTCAAAAATGTAATCATCTCTGTTGTCGTGAAGTCAACGTGAGAGAAACACCTGGTCATTCTTGTGGCTTTATAGGTTCAGATATGATGTACCATCTGGGCTATCAGAAATCACATCGGAAGACAACTGAAAACCCGCGCGATTGAAGTCCCCGACGTTGAAATAATTGATTTTCCTTTGATGGTGTCGGGAGTGATGACCTTATATCTGGCCATCATATCCCCCCCAAAATAGTGGGGAATTAGTGCTATTTTTTTCAAAATATCTTTGAGCAGAAAGGCCAGGCTACCTGGTGTGGCGGATCATTTGTGGCGGCACATATTAGGGAATATAGTTTTCTCAAGATGTGCTCAGCTGATTAACTAAGTCGGCTGTTTTATTTTTCAGTGGTTTGTGGCCTATAGCCTCTTACCTTTAAAGTCTATTTTACCGTCCCCATTGAGGTCTGCTTCTGTGAACATTTCCTTGATGTCATCCTCTGAGAGGTTTTCTCCTAAAGTTTTCATCACGCACTGTAATTCGTGTCGATCTATGAAGCCGTTACCGTCCAGATCAAACACACGGAATGCCTCTAACGTTTTCTCGTCCAAATCTCGGCTCGGCGTGTTTTTGGAAAATCGCCGCATTAAACTCAAATATTCGTCATAATCCACAAAACCATTTTCTGAGGAGAAAGCAAAACACAAGAGATATTATAAAATATCAATGTGAACTGTCATTATCTTGGTAATAATAATCGTTGTGATTTTGTAGTAATACAAATACGTAGACGATCAGAAATTTTCGTTCTTTAGAAAAATCCGTGATTTCAGTGCTCAAAGTTCAATTTAAGGATATATACTAAGCCCTCCTGCACACACTTTTACACACCCTCTAGAATTTGTCTTTATACAGCTAAAAGTATGCCTCAAAGCTATGGTAATATATATATATTTGTTGAAAGCACTTCTTCAGGATTCCAAATATATAAATTTCACAAACCTACATGGATATTTAATGGAATATTCTTTACAAAATCGAGCAATTCACAGTTGCGAACTTTGAACTTGAATTAAATGTCAATAGAATGAAATCCAGAGGGGTTCAAGTCCCCCGACGTTGAAACAATTGATTTGACTTGGAACCGTAACTTTCAGTACCCAGCATGCGAAGGTATCCCAAGTGAGATCCAGTGGCAAGGTACCCACAATTACCGAATTTGTCCTAATCTGGCCAGGATTTCAGAAGGTATTGTACGAGAACAAAATTTTAACTTGGTCTTCAGGTGGCGCCACCTATAGGTGGGTCAGTGTGGAAAACAATCCCAAGTGAGATCTTGCGGCTAAAAAGAATCCCTTCAGTTTTTCAAAAGTTATTGTCTGGAAACAAAATTTTAACTTAGACCCAGTTGGCGCCACCTGCAAGCAGATCGGCATGAAAAACAATCACAAGCGAGATCTTGAGACGAGGTACCCACATACCAATTGAGAAGAATCCATTCAGTTTTTGAAGAGTTATTGTCCGGAAACTTAAGTCGGACGGACGCACAATTTTAACTTGGACTCCAGGTGGCACCACCTATAGGCAGATCAGCGTGAAAAACAATCCAAAGTGAGATCTTGAGGAGAGGTACCCACATACCAAATTTGAGTATAATCCATTCAGTTTTTCAAAAGTTATTATTCGGAAACAAAATTTTAACTTGCCCCCCAGGTGGCGTCACCTATAGGCGAATCTGCGCGAAAAGCAGTCCCAAGCGAGATCTTGGGGCGAGGTACCCACATACCAAATTTGAAAAGAATCCATTCAGTTTTTCAAAAGTTATTGTTCGGAAACAAAATTTTAACTTGGCCCCCAGGTGGCGCCACCTATAGGCGGATCGGTGCGAAAAACAATCCCAAGTGAGATTTTGATGTGAGGTACCCATACACCAAATTTGAAAAAATCCATTCAGTTTTTCAAAAGTTATTGTCCGGAAACAAAATTTTAACTTGGCCCCCAGGTGGCGCCACCTATATATGCGGATCGGCGTGAAAAACAATCCCAAGCAAGATCTTGGGGCGAGGTACCCACGTTCCACAAGGATCAGTTCTGGGACCTCTTCTTTTTTTAATCTATATCAACGATATCGTTGAAAATCTTATTACTATCGCCCGCCTATTTGCGGACGATACTTGCCTGATGTATTCGTCCCCTAACATACTTGAAATTGAAGTAATAATGAACCATGATCTGCGTAAACTACAAGACTGGTCCAAACAATGGCTATTAAATTTCAATGCTTTAAAAACAGTCATGTTACTAATCAGCAATAGAAACCTAATCAATCTGCCTGAAATCTATTTAGATAACACTCTTCTCCAGATATCCAATAATCACCGTCATTTAGGTTTGGTATTCCAAAATGATTGTAAATGGCACAGTCATATCCATAATATATGTTCAATTGTATCTAAAAGAATTGGAATCCTGTGCAAATTTAAATTCAAACTTAAAAGAAAAACGCTGAACCAAATCCACATCAGCTTTATCAGACCAACCTTTGAATATGCTTCTGTAGTCTGGGACAACTGCACCAAAGAACAATCCGAAACTATTGAAAAACTACAATTGACTGCAGCACGTATTGTTACTGGCCTGCCCGCTTACGCTTCAAGAGAGTCTCTCTATTTTGAAACAGGGTGGGAAACGTTGAAAGCTAGGAGGGAAAATTTAAAACTATCAACCATGTACAAAATCCACAATGGTGAAGTACCGCAATACCTAGCAAATCTAGTCACTCCTCTTGTTGGTGAAGCAACACCTTACCGACTTAGAAATGATAATAACTACACTATCCCAAAAACACGTCTAACACTATTTAAAAATTCATTTATACCTTCCGTCATTAATCAATGGAATAACCTTCCGCATGACAGTAGAAACTCGAGCTCATATAATTTGTTCAAGTCTAAAATTTCGGCCAAAAAACCACCCCCTGTGTACTACTCTGTTGGATACAGGAAAATGAATATATGTCAAACGAAATTACGACACGGCTGTAGTCAGCTTAATGGGGATTTATATCACATGAAACTTCATGAAACCGGACATTGCGCATGTGGGGAACCAACAGAGGATGCCGAACATTATTTATTATATTGTCCGCGTTACGAAAATATAAGAAAGGAATTACTTGATACTATACCGCCAAATACGAATGTCCATCAGTTGTTGTGGGGCAGTCCATCTCTCTCGCTAACTAACAATATACAAGTATTCAATGCTGTCCAAAAATTTATCAAAGATAGTCAGCGATTCAGCTAGATGTTTGTTTCAATGAAGTGGACCTGGGTGCCTCTTATTATCCTTAAAAACAAGACGCCAATCCTTGCACGTGTAGCCTTCACATTTGTCTATCATTGCCTGTAAGAATGTATATGTTCAAATAGTGATCTGTGACTTTTTTAACAAAAATGTTAGATCTGCACTTGGAGATATGCACAAGTTAACGAGACTGTAACGTTGTATAAGTTTATATATTGTTGTTTGATTTTCTTCACAAAATTTGTTTTACCTATATTTGGAGAGGGGAAACTAAGTTGGAAGAACTTGTCCCCAATCCATTTGTTTTGAAGACAATAAAATAAGTTTAAAACAAACAAATACCAAATTTGAAAAGAATCTGTAAGTTTTCCGAAAGTTATTGTCCGGAAACGAAATTTTATCTTGGCCCCCAGGTGGCGCCACCTATATGTGGATCGGCGTGAAAAACAATCCCAAGCGAGATCTTGAGGCGAGGTACCCACATACCAAATTTAAAAAAAATCCGTTCAGTTTTCCAGAAGTTATTGTCCGGAAACAAATCCGGACGGACGCACGGACGGACGGATGCACGGACGGACGCACGGACGGACCCCAATACTATAGTCCCCCTTTAGCCCTTCGGGCGTCGGGGGACAATAAGAAATTGATCAAAATTGACAAAACTGAGACACAGTCTTCTAAACGAAATGATGACGTAAGTTACGATAAGTTGAATACTTTTTTGAAAATAACCATTTACAAAAGAAGGCGCATCTTTTTATTAGTTTTTAAAAATTCGAATACCATCACAACCTACAGATTTACAGTGAACACATTTATATATAGACAAATTCTAGAGGGTGAGTAAAATCGTCTGCAGGAGGGCTCAGTATCCTTAATCCTTTAATAAAGAGCTGCGCCGATAACACCGGCACGTGCACGGATACGTGGTTCTCACAGCAGTTCGATCATCCTTTCTCTTCCCTGTTTCTTTAACCGGTGACGGATGTTTTAACTAAAAAGCAAAAATTGCGTCAATACTGTTTTACTACTGTAATATTTCAGTACTGTTACATTACTGAAATTTTACATTACTGAAATATTACAGTACTGATAAAGTGCTGAAATATTACAGTACTGTTTATTTCAGTACTGTTACAGTACGATTTCAGTTCTGAACTAGTACTGTGATATTTCAGTACTGTTTTCAGTACTGAAACTACTGTTATATATCAGTACTGTTTCGGTGCAGTTATATTTTAGTACTGTTTCAGTACTTTGGTGGAAATGTCCTGAAACAGTACTGACGCTATTTTTGTTGTGTATTGACAACTGGTGTAAATATGATAAATGTGGATGAACTTATCTCGCTATTCCAAGAGAAAGGACCAGTATTGCTTACATTTATCATATTATTGGCCACTTCAACTTGAAAATACAGTTATTAGTGATTAAATAATTGTAGACTGAAGTAATAGGGACGACAGATGACGAACGCACCGCTGTGCGAACCGCGCTCAGTGCCCTTGCCGGTGCTATCAGCGGAGCTCTTTGTTGAATATATATCCTTGAATTTTGTGTAAGAGGGGGGAATTCTACAACTTTGGTTCTTTGTATCATGTTCTTCATAAGATTTTACATGTGTAGAAAACAAAGAACAAAAATAAACGGTTTCAATATTCTCCCACACAAGTAACAATATACACCCGCACAAGTAACAATATACACCCGCACAAGTAATAAACACCCGCACAAGTAACAGATTCTAATTTCGGAGTGTAACAATTAGCTTTCCCACAAATACAACAATGTCTTAATGAGAATTCTGTGACCATTGACCTCAAAATCAACAGAGTGTTTCTTTCCAAATCTCATATATTTGTGACATTTGGAGCGAAGTGACCTTGACCATCGACGTCGACCTCAATTTCGGTATGCGACACATCTTCTATAATCCCTAATATATCAAGTCAGAAAAAACTTGTTATTTTTTGGATCGAGTAACCTTGACATTTGACCGATACCTAAATTTCGATACGCGACACTTCATCTTCTCCTAGTGTACCCACACGCAATAAGTTGCATTTGTAGATAGAAAACTGTCACAGATATAAATCGGAGGAACGAACGGACGGTAATCAGCATAATACGTCCGCCTTTTGGATGGGCGTGTAAAAACTAAGAGTGTACACAGAGTTCACAAAACAGTCACCCTGGGGAAACAGAAATGTTGGTTTCTTAAGGCATGTCCTTTTATAAAGGTGGCGTAAATGGAAAACCCATTGATGAACTATTTTCGTGTGCACCTTCAAGACAGGTGGTCGTCCAATAAAGGTGGTCTTAAGAACAGGTTTGACGCGTAAATGACGTGGAGATGTAGTACGAAATTTCGATTAAATATTTCGAAATTGTCGACATAACTCGTCATTTCAAATAAATTATTTCTCACCATAGCCCTATACGCTTCCGTATATTTGCCCTGTTTCCAGCAAAATACAGCCAGGTATATGAAGCAAAAATTCGAAGGCAAAATAACAACCAATATCTTGAATTAGAGCGATGGCAGTATACAGAGGCGAGGAGGTTACACGATTTTTTTCTTCAACCGACCCCTCCACTAAGTCATTTTGTAAATGTCAGGTAGTCCAAAATTATAACACGGCGATCTCCATTTCCCCCGCATTTATGGCTGTAATATTCTCATCTACTACCGAACGGTCGATTTCACCGGGCGAACAAGAAAGCCGACTGATGAATTCTGCTGAGCAGACGTGACAATACATGTTGGGCAATATGTAATGATATTGCTCCTATAAATAGACGAGTGAGTAAGATAGTACTATCCCAGGGCTCCCAATAATCGATTTCCCAACCAATGCCGGCAGTTTAAACTGTTTGCCAAACGTATTTCGCCAGAAGGCTTTCCGACTTTGGCATGGTCTGGCATCACGTGCGTACGACTTGATTGCGCCTTGCTCGACATTGACAAGATACAAGCGACTCTCGGCGCTAATGAAATAACCACACAGTAGCTTATGAACTTGTGCACTTGTTCCCTATTAGCCCATGGCCAAATCCGATATCGCTGTCGAGCGTTCGTAAGTGAATTTGCTGGAGACCCACGACGGTAAACGGAGATTGTCGGTCTGCTGCAGGCGGCAGAGAAGGGTCTTCGACGACACGCAACAGTCAAGGCATACACGCACAAACAGGAAACGGTTCTGGTGCAATGGCTAATCGACGTCAATTTCACATTGATTTTAAAGATTCTCTTTAGGTTATGTTTTAGCGAACTAAAAATCATATAAAAGAATCAAACCGAAGAAGAAAATGCAGAACGCACTCGCCACTTGGGCAATGATGGCTACCTTATGATTAACTGATCTAATCGGAGTAGGAAGAGATGCTGTAGCGTAACGAGTTGGACAGAGGGGTTAAGGTCATCTGTCATGTCAAAAACAACGAATAATGCTTTGCTATAAAAATTAGACGTTGAAGGTAAATACGTACTGTACTATTGTTCTAAACAGATCATAACCTTCGTTCACAGCCAATTTCCGCATCCGTAATGGAAATACATGTGTATATTCTAGTTCCCATGTTGATGAAGAATTCTATGAAGTGCTGTGATTTTCAGACATAACTGTGCCTGTACTCCAAAACGTGTAGCTGTGGTGGTCGTGTTATTATTGCTGAACAGCAGCTACAAATCCCGCTATAAGCTTTTCTGCATATGTTTCGATCTCCACAGCGCAGCATATATAGTCGTGCATCAAGCTTTTTTTATTCGTTTTTCTTTTTTAATATTATGGAAAAGAAAGCTCCACAAACATAAATCAGGTTTGGTCTCTTATATTGCCAAACGTACGTGCCGACTTACAGCGCCTACATTTGATGTGTTTTGCCGAAATCGACGATTGGCTGAATTTTCTAGCCAATTTGAAATCACATGTGTTGATATCAAGTAAATGATTCATTTACAACCATCGGTTCAAATGCGGAATTTACACACTATGTTTATGTACCGAGAACAAACTAGAGGGTATCTGATACGTAGCCGGTTTCCTGTATGCCTAGAATGACCAATCAACGGAACCGCCTCTTAAGGCAGACGTGGGTCGACCGCTGGCAGAAATAGAAGAGGGCTTGGGAAAACCCCGATCCATCGACATGCTCCGTTTAACCCTATCTGGCCTGGGCGATTTGGGGTGTACCGCAGCCTGGGGGGTGGGAGGGTGGGAGGGGGGGTGGCAAAAGTCCCCCTATATATTTTCGCTATCGCAAAAGCCAGAGAGCTGAAACTTACCACACTATATCTTTGGGTCAAGCTCTACAAGTATATATGAAAAAATCCAAGATGTCCGCCATTATTTTTTTTATTTTTGGTTTTTCCTCGAAAAAAACCCCTGCATGATAAATTAGTAAATAATAATCTGATATGAAATATGTTTTACCCACTTTTCCATGCAGAAAAGCAAAAAAAAAGTGGAGAAATCTGACGAGAACATCACTTTACCCATGATCCCCTGCTCGAGGGGGGGGGGGAGGTTCATGCAAATAGGCTCAAAATGACACCCTAATCCACAGAGTTTCAGCTCTCAATTTTTTTGTCGTTCCGGAGATAGGAGCAACATGAGGCAGCATCTAAAAGGTGCAACAACCCCTCAGCCAGACAGTACAACAACCCCTCAGCCAGACAGTACAACAACCCCTCAGCCAGACAGTTTTAGTCACTGTATATTGGTACACAATGAATGGAAAATGCATATGTAAAAGCCTGAAAGATTTGGTTGAATGCAGAAGATGCTCTGGCAGTGGCATGTAAAAGATTAAAATATGATAAATTCAGTGTGGGATGTTGGATGCATTGGAGGACTATAATAGATAAATAATTTGACATATCGCGTGCGAAAAATAGGGCGGAAGAACAAAAATATTCTGAACAAAAACAAAAGGCTTCAAACCATTCTGGCTTTGAAACCTAATAATCTGAACAATAATAAAAGTCTTCCGATTTTCATTGGAAGTCAGGCAATATAGCTTTTTTGATAGGTATACGAAGCTGCGCATCTGAAAAACCCTCGGCTCTGGGCGCCAGCCATTCAGAATGCATTCAGTTTGAACCATACTACTTTGAAGACCTCAGGAACACCAAACAGTCAAGTGACAAAGATTATCAAAAAAATCAAAAAGGCCAGGTAGGGTTAATATGAAGCAGACAGAAAATCAGGATATTTTGTGAGGGCTGCTACGATAGGCCTCGTGGTAGTCTCTGAGCAGGTCTGTTTTTCATCATATGCACAGAGAATCTGATCTTCGGTGGAGAATCCAAAGAAAGAGTTTATCATTTGGTTTGTTTGGGTGAGAGTTTTAAACGCATTAAGAGAATCTATTCAATTATAGGTCATATTTAACACAATTTTTGAAGAAAAAAAGATAATCATGCCATGAATATACTCACCATTTTTATCTACAATTCGTATCATTTCTTCAATCTCCGAGTCGGAAATGTTAAATCTAAGAACTTTTATTACACTCGCAAGCTCTTCACTGGATATTTTTCCGTCCCGGTTTTTGTCGAAGAGATCGAATGCTTGGTTTAATTCTGAAAAAGAAATTTTTAGAGTGATTAAGTCAATTTTGTTAATGAAAAACCACTAGTTAAATATTTTGCAACTACACCGTTAATACGAAATAATGAAGAAGGAAGGAAAGTGTTGAGAGCGATTAACATCGATTAAGTCGTTACTGCTTAATAAAAAACAAACGTTAATATACCCCAAATGCATCTTCAGTACGAGTTAATGAAGATAGAACAGAAGTAATAAATCAATCGTATGGCAGTTTGAAAGACAGATATTTTGGATAGATTTGTTCTTTAATTGGTTCATTTTGAGGATTTATCTGAAAGGAAAGGGAACAGAATGAACTATATTCACTCCGAGAAAGTACGAAATGTGACTGGGTGAACCAACATCTACGCTCATATACCAGCTCGCCTAACTACGTCCCTTACTCTCCTTGTATACCCCAGCTAATTCATACCGCCTATTGGCCACCAGGAGACGCTTTAAACATACACTTACGGAGGACTAATGGTATCTAATTTGTAAACGGATATTGTTTAATACAGTGATAATTCTACTTCAGATTAAATGTTATTAATTTTATGTGTCAAGCATTTCATAACATGTTTTTGTGGTTCAAACGCTAGTATTCTTCATCAACAGGCGGTGAAGTTCAATCGCCAGTGGCGCCATGCTGATCGTTAGCATTGTTAGTTGATCCAAGCCCAGAATGGGAATTAATCAGTTCGTATTTCTGTCCACTGTATCACGCGTCACGCCATCATCCAATCATCGTTAGTATGAGGATTCCGACAGAAGCCAAGCATTATAGCAAAACTGATTGGATAACACAGATAAAGCGCCTCTAGCGGTCAATAGGTGAATAACTGGCGTTTGCATCAGCGGGGGAACAAAGAGAGTAAGAGACGTGGTGAGACAATCTGGTGTTTGAGCGTAACAAACACGATATGAAGATTCACAAGTTCTTCTTGTTCAATGACATATACCGGATTCTTAACACATATGAACCGGGTACTGAATCTACCAGATCACATCGATAGCTACACTCTCAGAAATATTCAGGGAATAATCCTGACTAGATCAGGCTGCACATCCACAACACTATTTCAGGGATTTACCTGAAATCCAGGGACAATTTCCTGAAATTCAGGTATATCATCCATGAATTAAAGCTAAATTACCTGAATTTTAGGGGATTTTACGTACCTGAATATGGTCGGAAACTTACCAATCAGGGTGCTAAATTTGTCTGCAAATCAGGGAAAATCATTTTTTCTGAAATTCAGGAAATTATCCCTGGATTTCAGGTAAAATTCCTGAAATTAAGTTGTGGATGTGCAGCCTGATCTATTCAGGATTACTCCCTGAATATTTCTGAGAGTTCGTGTCCGTGTCCAAGGCTGGGCGACCTCATTCTTGCCATCATTGCTGACAGTGACACAGGTTAACACAGTCTCACCGGAGGGTAGAACAAAATGAATACACCTGCAGATATCGGCTCTGCCAATTATTCATGAGCAAATTAAATATTCCAAATAAATACTTATTACGCATTTAAACTCCGTCGTTCACCATTTTTAAAAGATATTTCTTGTTATTTACCATTTCGAATGTCGAAAATGATGACTTTATGTTCTTTGGAATCATATCCGAACGCACCAGTTCTTTTGGAATCATATCTGAACGCACCAGTTCTTTTGGAATCATATCTGAACGCACCAGTTCTTTTGGAATCATATCTGAACGCACCAGTTCTTTTGGAATCATATCTGAACGCACCACGCTGTTAAATTATTGAAGGTTCTAGACTTGACAGTGAAGGAGGCACTATCAACGATAATGAGACGTGACGCTTCTCATCTGTTTCAGCTAGAGTCGTTACATGTACATGTTGAATGCTGTTCCCCAATACAGTCACTAGTCCGACTTTACTGGTCAGATTTAAGCAGGTTTTCTGCTTCACGGGTCATTGAAGATTACAGGCCATGCCACTTTGTAATGACTTAAAATGAGCGTTCGACACTGATTGTTCCGAATAATGATTGCTTCGCTGTAATGAGCAGTTGTCATTCGGAACAGGGGCATCTACGAGAGACATCCCCAGACCTCCCTGAAGTAATGACGAGATTTGGATCTTACGGTATCACTGACACTTTGCTGAAGCCAGAAATCAATATCGCGATAAGTATCAAAATATTTAACAAACCACAAACCAGGCAGGCTTATCATTCAAGTTGTTTGAGCGAAAGTTTGATAATTTAGTTGAATTTACTCTGAGTGAAATATTTATTTAAATCATCTTACCGAGCTATGGGAATTTCACATTTCATTGAACAATAGCTCTTAGCGGATTGACTTCATTCACTGTGTATTTGGTCCGATGCCAGCTTCACAGAATTTAAGGTCACATGATTGCTCCGTCTAAACTAGCCAATGAAATTATATGTTTTTAAATATTTGGCTTGGAAAGCGGATACTCTACATACGAGTAGTACGACTGTGGAATATTGCGCGAGACTAGACTGAAGTTGTGGAAATTAGCTACTTTATTTCCCACACCCTTGGGAATATTTAGTTCCTATCTCCTGATAACGGAGAAACACAACGAGGATTATGTGAGCGGAAATACATCATATAGCATGTGATGTGCCTCACGTGCGGCGGATCACGGTTTACAGCTGAGAGCTGTAAAATTCTTACACCATTAATGCGCGAGGTTCTACGACTCGACAGCAAGACGTCTCCCCTCCAGCTGGGCTTCCAGACTAACAAACCAACAAAACACCATACTTCCATATGAAAACATAGGATCGTGTTGCTATTTATTCGCGCATGACAAAGCGGTATACGTCACATGTAGAACAATGTACAATACTTCCAAGCGTATGTAAACTGCTAGCCAACCGGCCTGTGAACCCAAAGGTGTCTAACGAGCACCCCCGCGCCAAAACCAGAGATAAAAAACAGTCTTAAACCGCATAAAAACTCTGGAAAGCGTAAGGTGTTACAATGCTACATCCATAAACAGTAGAGTTTTACTATATAAAACTAAAAAGCGACTTGTCAGGACGCGAAGCAACACTAGACTGGCATGCCACTCAAATCATTACCACTGTCAGCCTCATCCCATTGGTCAGCAGTCTCAGCCAATCGCTACCAGGGAGACAGTAGTTTCGCTGCTATACGATGTAACGAGCGAAACAATATTGTGTCTGGAGCAAGACATGTGTTTGTCCCGATTTTCAATTTCCGGGATCAATCGGATGCGGCCGTTGCTTTCCGGGATCAATCGGATGCGGCCGTTGCGGACACATCATAATATACCCAGATAATACCTGATCCGGCATATCTGTCAGCAGTTTATCGGTATGATAGGACCATGCGTTCGGATGATGCAGGTATGTATACTCCATAACCATCCATGCACGAGAGCGCGCCCTGTGTGACTAAGACTTCAGCGGTCTCTTTAAAATAACAGACAATGGAAGGCAGACGTGCGAGACAAGTTCGTCTCTTTCGTGGGATCTCGTATTCAGAAAAAACCCAGGTTTATGTGGAGAAAATCCTCGAGGGAAAACCTTGTAAACCTGACGAACTTCTCAGAACAATTACAATTGAATCCACCACATCGGGAACATCCGTACGCCGCCTTAGTTGAAATGGCCAGCTTGACAAAACAGCAAGCGTCAGTAGTGAATTGGACACAGCAGACACCACCTGACGCTAATCAGGATGCGTGATACATTAGGCAGTTAGGTGAAATACACCACGCAATACATATCTCTAATTTACACTGGCCATTTCTGCTAAGGTTGAGTATGGACGATTATCAGGTTAGGGCGATCGCGCTCTCTAAAATGGAGTTAAAAAAGGTCGTGTTTGCTCAGTAACTTTTGATTCGATGCACCAAAATTTCAGGCGCATTGATTTATCTATTTTTCCATGTCATAAAATTAATTTGCCATGTGTAGAACCAGGAAATGTTGTTTAAACAGCGCGAAGGATGTTTGGCCTATTATTATGCAAATTAGATAGATGACAATTTACTTTTTTACTACCATTTAATGCGGATAGATATGTCCTTATGCGCCTCAAGAGGATTTTGCTGAATTCATTATGTGATCTGATTTATTGAGCGAAAACGACCCTTTTTACCTCCATTTTAGAGAGCGGGATTCCCCTAACCTGATTATAGTGTAGCGGTATCGGATAGCGAAGATTATAATCTGATCCCGACGCAGAGAGTATTTTTAAGCTCGATGTTTATTTCCATCATTCAAAGTAGACGCCGGGAAAGGACACTGTAAAAGGCATACATGTTGACACATCAGAACATAGTTCTTTGAATTCTCCATGGTCCAATTTGGATGATTACCGCACAGAGTTGGACGATGTGCGCACGCAGCGTGCGGAGCAGAATCCAAAGTCAGCCAGCGCACCAATCATTGTAACCTGACATTTAACTGAGCAAGTGTTCCGTTATTTCTAGCAGACTTCCGACAGGGTAAAACGGTGGTGTCACACACTGATGAATACTCAATTGATCCATAGGTTGAAGCCGGTCAGATATAAATGCCGTCCAATTACCTCAACTGTACAGATCTGAAGTTTCTTTGCGGGCAATCATAAACAGCAGGTGTAGCGTGTATTATTACCGAGCTAGTTAGCCAATGACCTCGTGCCTGGATTTGTTTATGACGGGTATTCCTACATTCAAGACATGTTGCACGAAACACAGCATAATTTCCACGTTTACTGGTCTTGTAGTTGTTTATGAGGCTCCTTACAATTCATCTGTCGTTTATTACCTGACCGTATGTATTTTATGTGTGGATGTATGTATCTCACATATTTACTTATATATTTGTTAGTTTGTACTCGGCCTCTTGTGCGCGTTTTCGTACAATACAATGTAGTGAATTGTATGTATGTATGAATGTATATCATCCAAGGCTCTGATTCTTATTTATTTGTTTTAATTCTCATCAGATTAAATTTGAACGGCACTATCTGCACATTCTATGACAACTTCTCAGATAAACTTGCATAATTGCGAAGCTCTACTCCAGACCTTGCCAATGATGCATTCACTATCATGACACGATCACAGACCCCTTCTTGGCTAGAACGAGTTATAATATTAGGCGGATCAATCCGAATAGAAAGGCAATGCATAACAACCCAGATTGTTCACCGACACTGGTGGTATCAGTTCACCTTAACTCAGCAGGTGTAAAAAGGCAAACTCTCAGGAAATAATGTTACATCTTATAGGCTTCTTTTTGGGAAACATGTCTCTCCACAGGAGCAATCCGGTGTTTAGGTTATTGGATAGGAGTGGGATATTTAGTCGTACCGGACATTCGTTTTCTTACAGTGATATAGATCAAAATATTGCTCGAGCCTTGCTCGCTTTAGGAAGCGGGAAGGAAAACCTGCGAATAACGACAGCGGGGTAATTCGACCAACCTCTAAATATTGGCATCATCCATGGCCCTTATACTTAAATTAAAGTATTTTGAACCGTGATCAACCAGAACCTGCCAAAACCGACACTTTGATCTGGTCCCAAGCATGCTCGGTTTACTCAGTTTTTATAGTATTTGCAAAACAGTGTATTTGATTAGTCTATCCATGCGTTTGATCTCGATTTCACCATCAAAACCCCCACAAATTATGGCGAGACACACAGTATAGCTTCGCAGAAGAACTTACCTTAATGGCCAGGGAAGATTACATAGAGCAAGTTCATATGACCGCATTAATGTTTTCGTGGCGTTTCCACTTTGATTTTTGAGCACGATACATTTGGTGCTCAAAATTCGTGAGCTACATATTTTTGGCAAAGAATGTATTTCTAGAAAAGTTCCGTACACCTGTAATATATATATACATGTATTTTTAATTGATGCATCCAACATTGACTTTACAGATATATTTAGTGATTAAAATACGACCAAACGGAGAAGTACAAATATGAATTACCTACCCACATTCCTGACCAGAAACATGTTGTATTAAACGAAAAAATAAAATATAGTTTCTCGTAATTTATAAATATAGTATCAACTCCAGGGATAGGGTCGAAGGCTAAGAGTGATTTAATGACTCAAGTCTAATAATATACATAAATACAGGATTAATTTATTGTCTCATATTTGGTGATGTTTTCCGAGAGCAATATTTTGCCATCATGTTAACAGAGTTGGATTAGGACGAACAGCTCGCTCGAACGCACCATCTACGCGATACAACGAACTCTTCTGTTGATAATGCATCATTTTGCACCGAGATGAAAATAAAGTACAGTGATTGCTGTATAGAATACAAGGCGCTGACATCCCAGCTGGCCATGTGCTTGGTACAGTACTAACTGACCGTGGTATTGAAGAAGCTGTACTAACATTCACTATTTGAACCCGGTATAACCCGACTGGCAATGGCATATGTCCCAAACAAAGCGGTTATGGTCCACCCAATGGCAGAAACAGGTGCAATTGGATGTAACAACAGTTATATTGTTTTATTTATACCAGGCTTCATTGACTCTAAATTATCAGCTAATTCTTCTACAGAGTAGCCTTTCTGTATACGCGTTTTAAGAAAAGAAACATGGCGTCAAGAGAGATAATCGGTCGAATATAGATGGTAAATCACAGACAGTCGGGTGTATTATTGCGCCATTAATTTCTGGCAATTCTGGAAATCTTTCCACTAGCTCGATTTTTCTCAGCGCCGTATATCTATACATTCTCTCACTGTCAGTGTTTGTAAATGTGCAGAAAAACGCGGCGCGCATGCGCATTCGCTCTGAATCGATTTCGATTGACACAGGGAGCATGTATCTACATCCGAGACAATTGAGAAATACATCCAGCATATCTTGTAAAAGAATTAACAAGTGTTATGCTAAATTATTACAAAAGAGCAAATGGTACAACGTCTTGTTTAGCAGTGATAAGCTGACCCACTCCGCTCCGTTTACAAGCGAACGATGCCGAATGGCCAAGAGCCATGCGCACAAAAGCTGCGCGCTACCAGTGCAACCAGAGGGTAAATTTGACAATCTGATGCCATGAAGATATATCTATAAACATTCAGTCATCCTGGTGGCTAACGAAAACTCGAGCTACCCTTCCACACCAGTTAGTCATGGGCAGTCATGCTTTTTTGCGACAAACTATTTTGTTACATATTTTGAGATGTGGTGTCTACACAGATTCGGACAATAATGTTCGGTACTGAGGACATATTTATTCAGAATGGTCCCGAAGAAGTTCTGACCACATGCTGACCGTATTGTACTGTTCCAGAGAGTGAATATTTGAACACCTTTTCACAGCAACTGAGCAGTACTGCTGATCAGAACCAAAACAGTCCTGGTCAGTTTAGGGAAGGAAACGGCCAGTTCTTGATTGTGCTGAATTGCTCAGTTGATGATCTTACAGCGCTGGCCCGAAGATATTCACGCAGTACCTCTCAGTTACTGCACAGAACCATGCTGTATTAGGGCCTTTCTTTAAAGTACCGATAGGCTGGGAACTACGAAGTACTGAACGGTCAAAGTTTCTGTGTAGAAGATGGTCGATCTGTCCAGAAAAGAAATAATATCCCCTCCATTTTGGCTTTATTTAGGGAAACAATGTTCTTTCTAAGTTAAAGTTGCAGAACATGAGGAATGCCCTAAGGCATGAAAATATTTCCGCGATAATTCTCGATAATCCAATGTCGCATGTGAACACAGATCCTGCTACGACAGAACATCCAGGCCCTGCGGGTAGATTAGGGCTGTACAGGTTATTACAGAAACTGTCAGTTTAAAATAACAGTCAATCAACGGACGGCATTTTGGGGCGATGCGCAACCTTCGTGGGATGTCGGTATAGTTCGATGAAGGCCGAGTTCATAAGGGGAAAAACTGAAGGAAAAGTCTTTGACGTCCCTAAGGGAACCACATGGGGGCGCCTTTCAAGTCAAAACAACGACGGATATGAATTCAAAACAAGCAGAGGGGATGAAATATACAACACATTACCTTGTCGCCAATTCGTTCAAATATGGGCATATTCGGAGAGGTCATGAATGGCTCCGGAATGTTTCCGGTTCAACTGGTTCGTAATCGTTATGGGTTAAAAGATATTCGCCATGACACGGATAGACGAGCCATATAGGGATGATGGGACAGGAGCGCGAAGCGTTAATCGTGGTCATTCGGTCGACGGAGCACAGCGATAATTGTTCGAAGATAATCGTTTTTCGTACCGAGGTGTCGATCGCCGTACCGAGGTGTCTATCGGCGTACCGAGGTGTCTATCGCCGTACCGAGGTATCGCGAGGTGTCTATCGCCGTACCGAGGTGTCTATCGCCGTACCGAGGTGTCTATCGCCGTACCGAGGTGTCTATCGGCGTACCGAGGTGTCTATCGCCGTACCGAGGTGAGGTGTCTATCGCCGTACCGAGGTGTCTATCGCCGTACCGAGGTGTCTATCGGCGTACCGAGGTGTCTATCGGCGTACCGAGGTGTCTATCGGCGTACCGAGGTGTCTATCGGCGTACCGAGGTGTCTATCGCCGTACCGAGGTGTCTATCGGCGTACCGAGGTGTCTATCGGCGTACCGAGGTGTCTATCGCCGTACCGAGGTGTCTATCGGCGTACCGAGGTGTCTATCGCCGTACCGAGGTATCGCGAGGTGTCTATCGCCGTACCGAGGTGTCTATCGCCGTACCGAGGTGTCTATCGCCGTACCGAGGTGTCTATCGCCGTACCGAGGTATCGCGAGGTGTCTATCGCCGTACCGAGGTATCGCGAGGTGTCTATCGCCGTACCGAGGTGTCTATCGCCGTACGCCGTACCGAGGTGTCTATCGCCGTACCGAGGTGTCTATCGCCGTACCGAGGTGTCTATCACCGTAGTCCTTTTGCCGTTCCATGTGTGAATATAGATGTTTATCTTCAGAAACTATTTTGTGTAAGGTAGTGGTTAACTGAACAGCGAAACAGATCACCAATTCCCAATGTACGAGTTGTCAGATCATTTCCATCATGGCTCTCTAGATTTGTATCTAATACCTCTTATGCCGGTGCTAGGGGCCGTGTGAACATATCAACCAAGTTGTCACATGAACAGGTACAATAAAGTACCTGACCTACAACACATATCACGAATCGTTAGATTCTTGGTATGTGAATTAGAATACGTTAACCGGAAGACTATACTGTGAAGTTATGTGGCTCTGTCAGTATGTCGGCACCTCTTCCCACTTCCCTTATATGTGTTGTAGTTTGACCAGTTCTCCCATAGCCAGGCTTCAAAAACACCCATTCAACGTATGCCGATGTGATGTGTGCCAAACGTGTACTGCGAGCAGAGGGCAAGAACAATCGGTATACGTGTGTAGAACTACACCATAACGCGAATCTAAGAGGCAAAACTCTAGTAATCTTTAAAATAAACGTGATAGATAAGGTTTCTACGTCTGTGGATCTTTAGGATCAAAAACGTGGGCTAAGATCTTGTCAATCAATGTCCACCAAATCTACTCAAACCACGTTTTAACAGATGATAACAGATATACACTAAGTATCAGTCTCATGCCAAGGACGAACTATGTTTTCTACATAGACTAACCAAACGTAAGCGGGTATGCATCGGCTACATACACGATTGTGCTAAACGAAAAACTTCAGGCCCTCGACTCCAGAGAGTTTTGGGGGTTGGAGATGATTTGCATGCAAGATGTGGATGCGTCGGAATAAAGCCCTCTTTCTTTAGCCCAGTAATTAAATGTGAAACAGTATATAGTTTTGAGAGTCCAATTCCGACATTTCCACCCCCTAAATCATCTCTAGCATCTTTTGGTTTGAGTGCTTGTGATATTTTTTACAGTGGAAACACTTCGTTGTATGTACGCAGTTTGTATTCTTTGCCTGCATTACATGTACGCGATTAAACTAATGTGCTCTGCATTAATTAACCCATTTCATGAAAGTTTAACGAAATAGTCTTTTCAAAAAAAAAAAAAAAAAAATATTTCTACGTGAGCGCTCTCGGACGAGGGTGGGTGGACGTATTCTTTTCTCTTATATTCCATTATTATACTCAACTCCATTTCACATTATTTGTCGCATGTATTTCCTTTGTCTCTTTGTAGATGACAAAATAAGTACAAAGAAAATAAGCGCTAACGAAATAAACCGGTGTACATTGTTAGCGCCCCATTATTTTTGTGTATTTTCAGATTAAGCGAGAGAACAAATGGACCGTGCCTGTATGCATTTGCATGCTAAAATCTGTCCATTTAATTAGTCGTCTACTTTGGAGCTTGTCAAAAATCAATATTTAATTCTGCATAATTTTTTTTTGCAGCGTGTATAACGAACTGAACACTACAAAATGACTACCATTACTACTGAAAATATATCACGCTTGAAAACTTGGAATCTCAACTCCAGTATTGTTGTTTCGTTCCCGTGACTCAATTACATAGGAAGACGTCATATTGTATTCGTGTTCGCTGGCATAAAGGTCAATAATGCCATGTATGGTCATAGAAGTGTATGGGGTTTATCATTCGGCAATTTCAATGGGCATGGAATATAGACGACACACCCACGGACCGCCTGTCATTACATTATAGGGCATCAATGACCTTTGTCAACTCAAACACGAACACACTATGACGTCTCCCTATGTAATTGAGCCCCGATACATGAAACAACATTACTAGAGTTGAGGTGAGAATTACAAAGTTATTTCAAGCGCGATGTATGATCAATATCAATACTAGAGTTGAGGTTGTTATAACAGGAAATAAATGCAGTTAACTATTGAATTTTAACAAGCTCCAAAGAAGACGACTAATGGAAATGGACAGACTGCACGTTGAAATATCCAATTACACCACTTAATGCATCTTGCATCTGAAAATTAAAAACATTTCTAGGAGGCACCTCTGCATAAGTCTCATAAAGTGCTTAAGAATGACACATTGAAGGCTGAACCTAGTTTCATAAAATTGACAGGCTCATGTAGTCCAAAACTTCAAGATTTAGTTCCACATAAAAAACTTTACACGTTCATAGAGGTCAATATTTTTTTGTTCAAAACGTAGTCTAAAATTTTAGCAAATGGAAAATATACCGTCAAAATTCTCCAAAAATCTCCATAACATGTCCGACTAATGAAAAAAAAAATCTCGAGAGAAGGAAACCCCCGGATCAAATAGCGGGAAGATAGTAAGTTCCGCTTGAGGTATCTTTCTATCACTCCGCGAAAGTTCTTCGCAAGTCCAAAAACATTCAGTCATAATGCACAAGAACAACCCATTTCAATAAATTGATATTTATGGATAAAAAACAAAACATAAATAAATAAAAAAAATGAAAAAAATAAAATAAAATAAAATAAAATAATAGAACCCAGAAGGGACGATATTTGTGAATGTGGCTTGATACTTTCATTAAATTCAAAAGCATGAATCTGGCCTTCTGTTTACCCTGCTGCATGATGTAATATAGATATTCCCTATTCTCGTATTGTGATTATTAGGTATTTAGCACGATTCGGAATATATCTTATCAACAGTTAACAATGTACTGGAAGAATAAGTTGGATTAGATAATCTGCTAACCTGGGTCTGTCTGCAATTCCCCGATCAATAACGAAGAAATATTACATGTGGGCGAACTGACCGATAACCCGTCTTATTGAATAGTCTTCCTCGTTGGGCCGAAGTCTTGTAACGAAAATCCACCGCCAATGTCGATAACAAATCTAATGCAAAATTAATTCTCATTAAAAGGTGCTAATGCTCGTCAGGTAGTGTACTAACCACCGATACGCTGTCAGAGCGAGGTGGAAATAGATGTCTGATAGCACTATCTTTATGAGAGCAGATCTACTTTCGTAGAGGCAGCTCACTAATTATATATATTCTGGCTACACCTATCTCCATGGAAATGGTATTAATGATGTAACACCTTCCTGGTTGTAACACCTTCCTGGTTGGTGTAAATTTATCCCTAACTAAGACGGAACACAACGTAATGATGTGTCACGGAATATCTAACAGTGAAGGTTTTATTAAAACTGCATTTGTAGTCGGTGTGACCCATCTTGTAGAAGGTTACAATTGGAAAAATGGAATCTTTTGTATGATCGTCAATGCCTACGTTCAGCAGCGGTTATTTCAAACCAATCATCTGTATATCATTGACAGAAAATCATACTAATATACCGGACTTTCATCCCATTTTCAAATAGGCATTACTTACCTGTGTTAGTCATTTACTAAACCTTTGTAAATGGATACAATACATTAGGGGTCACGTCCAATTAATCGAGGGACTTTCTCGATGCCTTCGAGATGGATCGAGAAATTTCTCGGCTGAAACCGGGAGGGCAGAACCGTGACCCCGGACGACAACTCCCGGATTGCTCCCGGTTCTATCTCGATCGAAACGTCCCGGTTTTCGAGATGGTTACGAAATTGATCGATAATCTCGAAGGGGGTCCCGGTTTCAATATGTCAGTGTTTGGGTGTCGTTATTTTGGCCTATCTTAAGTTCTCGGGCTATTAGAGTGTTGCGCTGGTTACATATTATAGGGGTGCTCGTCGCCTACGTATATCGCGGCCAAAATATAATTCAGAAAACGAATTTTTTATCATGTTTTCAATGTTATTCATCTGTTATTCGATATATCTATTTCCCGAGGTGTCGTGAATCCCAATGAACGGAAACTCTGATTTATCTATATATAAATTATGAAAATATATATTTTAGTGAACTGCTTTCACATCGATAACTGATTGTTTATCTGACAAGTATCCGTCGCGGAATAAATGACATCAATTGGATATGATCTGGATAATAATGGTATGGAAGCATGCATTAATTATTGTTCTATATTCTTTTTTTGAGAAAACATGAATCGTTTCAACCGAAAAATGAAAGCTATGTTAAGAGCGTGACTGGTGAATCACATCGGTGTGTAATATGTTTTATAATTTGGTAGTATTCATTGCAGATTCCATTTTTTGAAAATTACTGTATTGTGATATAGTTTAAATAAGGAGATTATATCAACAACGTTTATTTCTGACATAAGCTTGCCTGGAAGTGGTAAGCGGAAATACTGGCAATCGGAACTAGAGGTGTTGATAATTCACGCCACAGTCGGTCTGTGAAAACCCGTCCGTCGGCTTGAAACAACAGCGAAGGGACAGGGGTTAATTTTTTTGAATGAGAAAAACTGAAACAGCATGCACTGTTGGCGTGAGCTTGATAATTTACTCACGTTATTTCATTTATTGCCGATTTCATATGTATAGGAAATTAATCAAATAATGGAAGTATAATTACTGCCCAATTCAGAGGGCAATCACGCTTTATACCAACGGTTACATACACTTTACTATAAACGATGCCGCGTTTTGTTTGCCCGAAAACTTCGATCGAGCGTTTATGTTTTATATTCTCCGGTTTTCAGTGAATTACCAGACGCTCCTGTGATCTTCGCAGTCTCTTTATTTCTGAATATACGGGGGAAGTCCCATTCTGATCAACTTTCAGGGGAACATATGGAATTTTATCCTAGACTTGCATAATTTATTTCAATTCGCAGTTCCTGCATGGACCTATCTTATAAAGTGATTCAAATTCTAAAAAACAGGTTCAGAATAACTCAATAATGAGACAGTTTATACATTTTCAATTGGCGATGTTTCTTTCTTTCCATTCATAACGTTTTGAGGAATTGCGCTGTCTGAGAAAGTATGCGACTACAGATCTCTAGACGGAATAACAAAATAATATTAAATGATTCATGTCCAGTCTAATTCATTTAAATGCATATGTATTCGCCGATATTAATCTCTGCGACAGACAATATTTATACCAAGCATACGCCTTTTGAATGCTTCAAACTTTCATTTGATGACATCTCGATTCCATTCTCGAAGCATGTTGAGTTATTTCGAGGAGGATCGAGATGGACTTGCGCTTCGAGAGAAAACCGGGAGCAAACCGGGACAACAATCGATAGAGATAAACTGGGACCCTTCGAGACGAGATATTTATCGGTTTTACTCGTTTATCAAGAAACCGTCTCGATCGATTGGACGTGACCCCTTAGTCATATGTCATGCAGACTCCAGTTTTCATTTCCGCTTTGCCCCGTCAAAACAATTTGGGATTTTTCCTTCTCCAATTCTCCTCTACATAAACAACGCACGTATGAGCCGGTTATATGATGTAGAATAATCACCACTTTGAGCCTGTTTAGTCATTTACTAAACCGTATGAGCCTGTTATACTATATACCACTGATCACCACTTTGGAGAATTACAAATTGTTTAGGCAGATTAAACTACATCTTTAACATTTTTAACATCTTCAAGATAAACGCATCACACAGCTTACCCATTTTTTCTTTATCCGTAAATCCGTTTTTTGTTGTCATCATGGAAAGGTCGCTGTCAAAATTGGACATGTCGGAAGTAGACGCCCCGTCGTCCGCTTTTAACCGTGACGTGTCTTTAGATTTCTTCTTATTCTTTGATTTCGAAGACTGTAAAGATATAATATAACAGAGCAATATAGTGAATAGTAACAACATACATTTTGCTGTAACGATATTACAGGCTTAATGATTGGCGGGAGTTTCTTCCAGTTTTGATCACATGCCAATGAAAATCCTGGATTTCTATTTGAAAATTTGAACTGACCAATCAAGTGCTTTCATCCTGGAAGATGTCCCGTGGTGCATTACTGTGCTATCCCATGGTGCACCACTGTGTCTATAAAACACCATTCAATCCTGTGATCTCAATGTTCCGAAATGCGGAATTGTCCTTTTATCACTAGTTCAGTTCCCAAAAGTTCAATCAACATTTCCCTGCCAATGGAGGAAACGTTCCTGAATTTCAGGCGGACATATATTTGAGTCTCTGTCTCACACCTCAGACTGGTTAAAAACTGCCTCTGGTATCAAATCAATAGACTGGTAGCCACGTGTGCTTGCGCTAGCGAGAGAGAGAGAGAGAGAATCGAGGTTTAACGACGCGTCCAGCAATATTTCAGCTATATAGCGACGATCAAACAAAATTCTAAGTATTCCAACAAAAACAAGGTAGTAACTCAGCAATCCAGAAGTAACCAACACAACACATTATAAACATGAAAATACATTAAAATTTATATAACAAACCGATTTCCCTCAAATAACCTAAAATACAACAATCTTTTTGATCTCATCTTTCCTAGGCAAGACCAGTCCTTACACCAGGGCTCCAGTCGAGTTTGCTGTCTTGAAAAGACGAAAGTATGATCCCCGTGGACAGGTGAATCACATGCAAGCTATATTATATAAAAAGAACGCGATTCACGCAAATACGTAGGCATATCAAGCCGATATGCAGTAAACTTACAGGCCTGGGAGGGGGACATTATGTCACTCCTACCAATCTGTTGGTTGTTGCCGAGATGCAAAAATATTAACAGCCGGCACCCTGCGACTTTATTAGCCTGTCATGCTGGGGTCATTCTATGAATTTATAAGCCGGTCATACTGGGGTCATTCTATGACTTTATAAGCCGGTCATACTGGGGTCATTCTATGACTTTATAAACCGGTCATACTGGAGTTATTCTAGGACTTTATAAGCCTGTCATACGAAGATCATTCTATTACTTTATTAGTCTGTCATACTGGGGTCATTCTATGACTTTATTAGCCTGTCATATTTGGGTCATTCTATGACTTTATTAGCCTGTCATATTGGGATCAATCTGTGACTTTATAAGCCGGACATATTGGGGTCACTCTGTGACTTTATAAGCCTGTCATACTGGGGTCATTCTATGACTTTATTAGCCTGTCATACTGGGATCAATCTGTGACTTTATAAGCCTGTCATACTGGGGTCATTCTATGACTTTATTAGCCTGTCATACTGGGATCAATCTGTGACTTTATAAGCCGGACATATTGGGGTCACTCTGTGACTTTATTAGCCTGTCATACTGGGGTCATTCTATGACTTTATTAGCCTGTCATATTGGGGTCACTCTGTGACTTTATAAGCCTGTCATACTGGGGTCATTCTGTGGCTTCATACGCCGATCATATGAGGTCATTCTTTGATTAGATAAATCTATCATACTGAGATTATTCTGTGACTTTATACGCCGGTCATATGGAGTCACTTTGTGACTTTATAAGGCTGTCATACTGGGGTCATTCTGTGAATTTATAAGCCTGTCATACCGAGACCGTTCTGTGACTTCATACGCCGGTCATATGGGTTATTCTGTGACTTTATAAGCCTGTTGGGGACATTTTAAACCTATCTGTTTTCATCATAAGGGGACGATTAATTCTCTACATGGTGACTGTAGCCTACATGGCTAGTCACACATGTCCAGCTAATCATATCGTAGTTAGTTATATCCGTGCTCTATGGCTGAAATATTAACTCACTCACCTTCTGGTATTCTCTCACAGTTCTAACCTGTTATTCTCAGTCAAGTGGTTGGTTAGTTCCCCCTAACCCTCATCATCACTACTGGCTCCATTCGATCACACACAGGTATACACTCCACTGCATCCATACAAGCTTACTCACGTCCGTGACTCTCCACAAGATGAGTAAATGGTATATGGGAAGGTCTAATTAACAACATATGCAATATATATATTGGCAAGAATTTTCGACCTATCTGTAAAACCATCCCCTGGGATAATTTCAGATGTTCTTATAAACATTCAGCCGATGTCAGAATGCCGGGATACAGGAGCGCTTCATACAACACAGACGAAAGTGTGGGACGAATGTACTCTCTGATCAGAGGCTAGATATGAGAAAATATCCTAATTGATGTCCAGTTTACCTGCGTTGAGAACGTCCAGCTGGGGTACACATGCTGGCACGATTTAACGGTTTGTGATTTGTGTGCGTTTCACTCTTCTTAGCTCCGTGATTAAGATAAATATATGTCCACACGCTGTATACTTTGGATACACAAGTAAAATTTGCTGTAACAACTTTTGTATGAACTATATTTGAGTGGATGGTTTCCATGCAGGCGTGTATACTGGACAATCTCCAGCCAGGGTGAGACTTCCAATGCATACATTAGAGCCAACGTAAATCAATGAAATATATGGAATAAATTCTTATTGCTGCTTCAGACAACTTCAAAGGGAACGAGAAAGTGTGTTTACAGGTTATATAACCCAGGATGTAATCTTTAGCAAAAAAATAAATAAAAATGAGTGAGTGTGTAGGATTTTAACGTCGTTTTCAAAACCTTTTCAGTCAGATCTTGACGAACCAGTCACATTATGCGAACATCGGGCCAACCAGTCCTTGATCTATTCTCTTCGACCTGAGCGAAGAAAACTACAAGTTCCATTTTTTAAGTATTTGGTATGACTGCAAGTCGGCCCAGGATCGAACCTGGGGCCTGCCGCTTTCGAGGCGAGCGTTCTACTCATAAGGCCAGCACAGCGCGGCCCCAACAATGAATGAACTCGATATATCTGATTGGGAAGGTGCCGCGAAGGACCTAAACCCAACAGATCAGCTCCATGCCGATTCCATTTCAAGCGAATGCAACTGATTTTAATTGGTTGATCGATAGAAAGTAACAATAGTCAGATTTTTCATCTCTGCTATTATTCTAGACACTCGATAGGTAACTCTAAAAACTCTGACACAGCCAAGCAAAACATAAACTCTGACACAGCCAAGCAAAACATAAACTCTGACACAGCCAAGCAAAACATAAACTCTGACACAGCCAAGCAAAACATAAACTCTGACACAGCCAAGCAAAACATAAACTCTGACACAGCCAAGCAAAACATAAACTCTGACACAGCCAAGCAAAACATGAACTCTGACACAGCCAAGCAAAACATATTGCCAGGAAACCTGTGGTGGCCTGATTATCGATTGGCAATTTAAGTATCGATTATCTTATCAAAATAATTGGACAATCACTTCAAGCGTTTAAGGATGTCCGCTGGTGGTTTTTGACTTTGGCAGCCATTTTGCCTGTTTTTCTATTGGGTTATCTCCCTTCCCTGGGTTAAGAGATGGGGATTTCCTTTAAAAGCCTTCTAGCCGAGAATTTTGCACACCAACATCTATCCAATTTGCTAAATTTTGATAGACATTGTGATTATCTGCAAACAGTCAGAATATAAGAAAAAGTTAGATACTATTTATATGAATTTTTTATGAATATGCTTCAAAACTAGGGCTATTCCCCATGCTTTCTGGGTTATCAAATTGAGCATGGGTCAGTCCACTTAACGTTGCCTACAGCTAAAAAATGCACACCAACCTATATTTTTTTCTTTGTTTTTCCTCATATTACACAATTATGAATGCAACAACACACATTATTCAAAAAGTTAATTACTTTGATTTACCACCAGCGGACATCCTTAAAGTGTAATCTTTATTCGGAAGGACAAATTCGTTTTCAGATCGGTATTGGAAATGATAGACGTCAGAACAGGGTCGAAAATCCTTAGACCGGTTTTTAAAATGCCCTCGTAAAATCAGAAAGAAAACGGTATTTGTCGCTGTGATTTTACCTTTCAAGCCGAACATTATCGTTATAACTTTCTAACTTGATCGTCAATCGTGAAGCATGCTGAGCAAGCAAGACCGGAACACGTGCTCGATTCCAATAGTTTGTGTACATGTTTGTATAGCTAACGATCCTTTCAACATGAATGTTTTTGCTCAGGAGTGAAGCATCAGATTGCAGAAGTAAATGAGTATACACATAGTACCAATACCTTTGGCCTGCCAGAATCTATTTCGAGACAGGCGTGTTAATCTACAGTCATGGTATATATATCTATGGCTTCACAAGTGCATGTTATATAGCTCCAGCCAATTCAGTTTAGAGGTAAGTATATTTGTTTATAAAGTGAGAAAAACACGCATACAAAATAAATATGTTCAGTAATAGAAATCTATCTGTTGCAGCCGAGATATTGAAACCAACAACACAATTATTGCGCATCCCTGAAGAAAATCAATTTGATAAAATTCGATCTAAAATGAAACATTCTTTAATCTGGCCGGACTGATGTGATTCTATTATAATTTCGTTTCGTTTCCAATTATTATATTAACCTATCAAATGCAAAGCCATGGGTGTTCGTCCCATCATAAAAGGTTCGCTTCCTGATGGATGTTATTTTGGTTTGTGAAGACAGCCTGCTTTTCAAATGAATTATTATTGGTTGGTTGCTATGACAACACAGTTCGCTATATTCTGGCGATGCTCCAAATTGATCGAATCTAAACTTGCAAAAAGTGGTGAAATTATGCACATATGTGTAACGATTTACTAGCATCTCAGTATACAAAATCACCTTCATAAACAACATACCTTCTACAAGACCTGAATAATTCCAAAAAATATATAACTCATCAAAGATTAACAGATCACACTATAACTTGCAAGGTCTAATCTAACCACATCTTGCAAGGTTCAGACGTGACCTACCATACTTCACGGTTCAGACGTGACCGACCATACTTCAAATCTTGCACGGTTCAGACGTTACCGACCGTACTTAACATTTTGCATGGTTCAGACGTGACCGACCATACTTCACATCTTGCATGGTTCAGACGTGACCGATCATACTGCACATCTTGAATGATTCAGACGTGACCGACCATACTGCACATCTTATATGGTTCAGACGTGATCGACCACACTTCACATCTTGCCTGGTTCAGACGTGACCGACCATACTTCAAATCTTGCATGGTTCAGACGTGATTGATCATACTTCACATCTTACATCGTTCAGACGAGACCGACCATACTTCAGAACTTGGATGCTTCAGCCGTGACCTACCATACTTCAGTGCTGGCGAGGTTAAGACGTGATCGACCATACTTCAGAGCTTGCATGGTTGAGACGTGACCAACCATACTTCAGAGCTTGCATGGTTCAGACGTGACTGACTATACTTCATATCTGCATAGTCTGAGCACATTTCATGTCTTACAAGGTTCAGACGTGAACGACCATACGTCAGAGCTTACAAGGTTCAGACGTGACGGACCATACGTCAGAGCTTGCAAGGTTCAAACGTGATCGACCATACGTCAGAGCTTGCAAGGTTCGGACGTGACCGACCATACGTCAGAGCTTACAAGGTTCAGACGTGACCGACCATACGTCAGAGCTTGCAAGGTTCAGACGTGACCGACCATACGTCAGAGCTTACAAGGTTCAGACGTGACCGACCATACCTCAGAGCTTGCAAGTTTCAGACGTGACCGACCATAGATTTCTCATGATATGTCAAATCTATAGTACGGTATAATACAACAATATAACTATATTTCATATTATTTTGAAAAACAACGCAGATGCTAACCCTAAGCTCTGGTGAACAACAGCATTGTGACATTTTTACTCCCTGATCCTTGAAAATTTCCCCAGTTATTTCTTTCCTCCTGAAATTTGTAGTTGGGTTTGAATCCTTTTCCGGATCCTCTTGCAATGTCCGGTGACGTTTTTCAGGCTTCCATCGGACAGCAGTAAATAATCCACAAAGGGAAAACATTTAGAATAACCCAGTGGACACAAACTAAACTTTTGGTGAACGACGACAGGGATGACCCTATCATCTGGAGCCAAGCCGAGTACAAAGTTCACAAAGCAAAGCTACACTCCAGATCCTTCGAAATGGATACATAGTACGTCCAAATTGATCGAACCCTCTTGGTCAATACATCGATCGCTTCGGTCAAAACAGTCACAGAAAAGACTCTTTCAAAAGCTGCTATAAATCCAATGTTGAGGACACGGCTTCTGTGTATATCCCGTTCGAAATGCTGTGACAAACAGTTCCGAACTATATGAAGTTGATAACACATTCCATACGTTTCCAACAGTTTACAAAACGGAACCACTTCAGTAAGTTGCATTGAAATGGCAGATCTACAGAATTACCAATCTTCAAGCGGATATTGGAGTGCTCCGTAATTTTGCACACAAAGCTGAAGAAATTTTTGCCGGCGCCTCTATAAAGAGTTTCTTCAACTCTATCCCTGACTAATTGATCCGAGGTGAATAATATTCAGAATCGGCCTCAACCGCAACTCTCACTTTGAACGGCTTGGTGTCTTTCATTGAAAGCAACTTCTGAAAGTTCCCGTCTTTGTAAATTTCAGATGAAAAGTTTGATAACTGTTCTGATGTGGAGTATATGAAGACAGCCGGTTAACTGATGTTCAAACGTAGCATTCTTCCACTGACAGAAGATCCATTTCTTTTCACAGTCCACACGGAATAGCGTCTGTATAGAATCTTCTACAAATAAACAGTATTTATCCTTGGCAAGAAGCACCACTCCAGAGTTGTACACTCTTGAAGTCTATTTTAGGAAACATCTTACAAAACACGGCAAGTTTCATCCCTTCACGATACAGACGAAATCACACCTTACCCTGACATGGAGTTGCATTGCATGTTATTGCTTCGGTCTGGCAAAGGATTCCATTGATCAGCGTATTGGACGCCAGCCACAGTCTATCTGCCAAGACGATGGTTTAGTATAACCCATACCGCTTTGACCGGTAATGGTCAGCGATGCACCTAGTTCTGTTTGGCTGTTCACTAACGCAATCTTCCCTCGATTATATCTGGGTATGGTGAACGTAGCGGAACCCAAACCTCCCAGACACCGCGATGGTATACGAGCCAACTTTACAGGCCCCGGAGTTTCGGCTTTTATAGCTCAATATTCAATTTCAAAGCCATTTTCTTGCAATCTTCACCCAGTTAGCTCCAGGGTGTGAATCCAGCCATTTACACGGACAGGGCCATGTATTAAACACGGACAGGGCCATGTATTTAAGACGTCCAGAGATTCAATCTCGTCAACTGAGTTATCAATATACATCACGTCCCCTTAAATGATTGACATTTTCCACGGTATTATAAGCCTAATATACAATCGGGTACACTGTGAAAACAGCAAATTTGTTTTTGCTAACAGTTTTGTGTTGAAATCAACAGAATTTTTGTTATTTACAACACAATTTTGGTGCTATATATTGGCGTTAACACACGTTTTGTGTTAATTTCAATATAAATTTGTGTTGATTCTAGTACATTTTGTGTCAGTTACCACACAATCGATGTCGTGGTGCTAAAATGGCTTCAACACAATTTTGTTTTCGCAGTGTAGAGTTTCTGATGAATTTAAGCTGATGGATTTCCCGGACAAAAGCTTGCACTCCAAAAGATATACATGTACTGATCTTGGATAGAATTGTCGAAGACTGGGCATCAACGAGACAATGTAAATAATTCCATCGTGTAAGGGTTACGAAAGATGTCCGACCTGGAGCGAGACTGACTTGCAAGGAATTTAGCTTGAACTTCGGCCAAATATTGATCAAGAGACCATCCAAGGATTAATTAACCGAATGGCGGATATTTGGCCTTTCTCCAAAGATAAAATCTCTCACAATTCAACTTGAACGGTCGGCATGCGCATGCGTTCATTCAGAAATTGCTGAATTCTATTCTACGAGAGTGATGAATTTACTTCCCAAATTTCAAATTGAGCTCGTGCTAAATGACGTCATTGAAAAGCTCTCTGTTACAATATAGGCGTCATATCTGACACTCGTCCACCATGTTGGATTTCGTGTTAATAATCCAAATACAATCGAGATTAATACCTGAATCCGGATGGATATAATACGAAAGTTGAATACACATACACACGCTAGTTTCTCGTAGGAGAAAAACCGTCAAGGAATTTCAATGACGCCCGCAATTCGACGATGATATGTAACTGATGTTGAAATATTGAATCACAAAATTTCTTTGTGCACTCTATTTGAAGTCACATTCTTGTTGTATGACGGCAAGCCATCATCAAATCTTTTCACTGACATTCGTTGAATAATTTATGCTGTTTTATAGATGTCCCAGTCACAATGCTGTGCTCCATGTGCCTCAAACTGCCGTCATGTTGGAACAGACATACGTTGAAGGCATGTCCTCTTCACGGAAGAGATTTTGGACGCCGCCATAAATGCGAGTGGTGTACTCTTGTTTGACTGCGTATAATATTTTATACGCAAATGTTATATCCGCAAACTTAATAATGTAATATCAACTTAGAATGTTATATCCGCAAACTGAATAATGTAATATCAACTTAGAATGTTATAGCCGCAAACTGAATAATGTAATATCAACTTAGAATGTTATAGCCGCAAACTGAATAGTGTAATATCAACTTAGAATGTTATAGCCGCAAACTGAATAATGTAATATCAACTTCGAATGTTATAGCCGCAAACTGAATAATGTAATATCAACTTAGAATGTTATAGCCGCAAACTGAATAATGTAATATCAACTTAGAATGTTATATCCGCAAACTGAATAATGTAATATCAACTTAGAATGTTATAGCCGCAAACTGAATAATGTAATATCAACTTAGAATGTTATAGCCGCAAACTGAATAGTGTAATATCAACTTAGAATGTTATAGCCGCAAACTGAATAATGTAATATCAACTTCGAATGTTATAGCCGCAAACTGAATAATGTAATATCAACTTAGAATGTTATAGCCGCAAACTGAATAGTGTAATATCAACTTAGAATGTTAGAGCCGCAAACTGAATAATGTAATATCAACTTAGAATGTTATAGCCGCAAACTGAATAATGTAATATCAACTTAGAATGTTATAGCCGCAAACTGAATAATGTAATAACTTAGAATGTTATAGCCGCAAACTGAATAATGTAATATCAACTTAGAATGTTATAGCCGCAAACTGAATAATGTAATATCAACTTAGAATGATATAGCCGCAAACTAAATAATGTAATATCAACTTAGAATGTTATAGCCGCAAACTGAATAATGTAATATCAACTTAGAATGTTACAGCCGCAAACTGAATAATGTAATATCAACTTAGAATGTTATAGCCGCAAACTGAATAATGTAATATTAGAATGTTATAGCCGCAAACTGAATAATGTAATATCAACTTAGAATGTTATAGCCGCAAACTGAATAATGTAATATCAACTTAGAATGTTATAGCCGCAAACTGAATAATGTAATATCAACTTAGAATGTTATAGCCGCAAACTGAATAATGTAATAACTTAGAATGTTATAGCCGCAAACTGAATAATGTAATATCAACTTAGAATGTTATAGCCGCAAACTGAATAATGTAATATCAACTTAGAATGTTATAGCCGCAAACTGAATAATGTAATATCAACTTAGAATGATATAGCCGCAAACTAAATAATGTAATATCAACTTAGAATGTTATAGCCGCAAACTGAATAATGTAATATCAACTTAGAATGTTACAGCCGCAAACTGAATAATGTAATATCAACTTAGAATGTTATAGCCGCAAACTGAATAATGTAATATCAACTTAGAATGTTATAGCCGCAAACTGAATAATGTAATATCAACTTGGATATCCAAGTTTACGTCTACTGTGCATATTTTTGTGCATTTTCCAAGATGCAGGTATTTGAAGGACGGAGACAAGAAAACGAAAATACGAACTGGAAGGGGAAAAGTGTGAAAGAGTGTTAGACCGGTATATTTTCTCCCAATTTCAAGGTAACTAGAGCAGAATGAACGCTGGCAAAATTACTTGTCCATTTTATGGGAATTTAGATTTTTGGCACTTGACTCCCAGCTTTAATTAGCTTTCGTGATTCGCCAGAAAACTCTTCAGTCATGTTGAAGAAAATGACATTTAACCCTCTCGTGTGCCTTTTCTGTGAAAATATCGGTATTCTTCATGAAATTTCTATTTAACTCCGAGAGTATAGGGTTAAATAATTGAGGCAGGCCAAATATAAAATCTCAGATTGTTCAAAATTAAGCCTCTTTATTCTATAATTTTATCCTTCATGTCCAGTATTGAGGGCCTTTATTTTCCGAATTGAATGGAAACCTCTTAATTAAAGTTAATTAACCTCCCAATTAAACTGATCAAATAGTACACTTCACTCGTGGAGGGCATGCGAGTGCCCGTGAATGTCTCGTGGAGGGCATGCGAGTGCCCGTGAATGTCTCGTGGAGGGCATGCGAGTGCCCGTGAATGTCTCGTGGAGGGCATGCGAGTTCCCGTGAATGTCTCGTGGAGGGCATGCGAGTGCCCGTGAATGTCTCGTGGAGGGCATGCGAGTGCCCGTAAATGTCTCGTGGAGGTCATGCGAGTGCCCGTGAATGTCTTGCTCCTGAATGTGCAACAGAGCCGTAACGCTCATTCAATTAATTCGCGTCGAACTTACACCAGTTAGGGACGTAGAACCTACGCCAGTTACTCTCTAAAAAAAGTTGAAGTAAGAGTGGAAATTCATCCCACTCAATACTTGAGTGAGATTTTCACTCAACTTGAGTTGCTTTTCACTCAACTTGAGTTAAATGCACTCAACTTGAGTGACATTCACTCAAACATAAGAGTGGAAATTCATCCCACTCAAGTTGAGTGAACTTGAGTGGTTTTAACTCAAGTTGAGTGAAAAGTAACTCAAGTTTGAGTGAACAGGTACATTTCACTCAACCTTGAGTGGAACAGTTCACTCAAGTTATTTTTAGAGATTAGGTACTACAGGGATTAAATGAGCGCATAAGTTTGAGAGAGAGAGAGAGAGAGAGAGAGAGAGAGAGAGAGAGAGAGAGAGAGAGAGAGACGAGCTATCGCCAGCCAACTAACCCCACATCATGTTTAGAAGCTCAGGTCGGCGGATTTACACGGAGGGTAAATAGTCCTATCGCATTTGCTACAAAATCATTATTTTAATGATCTGGTATACGTCTACAAGGGACTCAAGCATCACTCTCATTAAATACACCGTGCAGGACCTAAGAGGTTTGTAGGATCCAGTCTCTTAGAAACTGCTTAGTCGGCGAGGCTTCCGAATTACATGTACAAGTTTAACTGGGTGATTCATGGTTATTTACTATTAGGAATCTGGGGCTATTTCCTTTACTCTCAACCAAATGTATAATTAATTTCTCGGATGGACCGATCGCATGGTATGTGGTTGTTTTCTCTCCCGTTTTAAGTTGCCCTGTCGCGACAGTGATTGTTGGCATTTTGTCCAACATCCAACTCGTGTCAATTATACACGTGTTATGGATCGCCAATTGACTCCGACCAACTGTATAACACCCCGGTCATTCTACAGGGAGATCTACTAACAAGAATGCAAATCGATCCGCGAGACTTCCCGTCGCTTGCGGCGAATTGACCGCGGACATACAACACCACCGTTGGCTAATTAAACCGATAACTAGGTTTTTCCTCAATATACATATTGTCATAGGATTATCATCAATATAATAAGAAAGATTCAATCATTTATTGTGCTTATCTGTCAATCAACTATCATATTTAGTGGCTGTCGAACTATTTTGAAATTTCTTCCTAATTTTATAGTCAAACTGATGAGTTTCCAAACAATATATTGTAGAAAGATTTGTAGCGAAATCGGTGGAAACTTTTCGATGGAATATTGTTGTTTTCTAGGACACTTCGTGTGCTAGCAGTTTATTATAGCATTCCATCTAGATGTCATATATATAGTAATATTGTTTAGCTACAGCAAAGTGGATCCTCCTGGTTACTTTACGTCAATGTGAAATGTCTTGCTAATATTTATTTCTGATGACAGAAAGACGTGAGAGCAAACGTGAGAGAAAGAAATGGACCACTGAACTCCTAGACCACCGTAATCTAAGTAGAACAAGATGGCAGATAAGGAGAATACCATCTAGACGTGACCCTACGAAAACTTCTTGCGAAATGTTTGGCATATTATGAGTTCTCATAGAATATCGGCAATCACGACAATTTCTTCCTTTTCACTTTGACAATGAATGTGGCTTAGTTCACGGATATTAACACCTTCGAACAGCACGATCTTTCGATATTTTGTACCGCCTACCAAAGCCAGATTTTCCGGCGGAAGTAAAGCCTTTGACTTTTACGTTTAACACGCACACTGTCTGGAAATGATGCCATATTTGGATACCGTTTCCGGTTCGGTAATGTTTACTATATTGGTCCACGTGATATCCCGTGTAATTTCTGTGGGCGTGATTTTGAAATTGTTTCAATAAGCTAGCCACCTGTTTGGCTAATAAATGTAGTTTGAAATTCGCACGAGATTTATAAAGTCAGATATAATATTCCGTGATATAAATATATGAGTTTGCTGAGATTTAGACCACTGTATAGTGATTTCCCAGAAACAAATGAAAACAGCCGCGATGAAGACGCGCCACAAGGACACATAACAAGGACGGTTCTTCGCTTTCGTCCGATAGAAAACAGGGTGTTTATACTGTCCCTGTCAGTGTTTCCCAACATTATTAGAACGTTCGAAATGGAACCATATTCGGTTCTTTCTGCAACAGGTAAAACTAAAAAAATTAAACAGCGATTTGTAGTTCCATACGTCATAAAAAAACTTTCACATGGAAAATCGATTTGATTCAGTGTGATACCAATTTAGTTCAATATGGAAATATTTTGGTTATTATTGAGAGTGCATCAACGTCTTCATCGAACTGTAATCCGTCCCCATGAAAAGTTTTGATATTTGTAAACGGCAAAAGTCGCATTGCGGATCGGTAACTGAACTGACAAGAGTCAAACCATGAATGGCATGATGAGCCATATCATACAGGGCCCAAGTAACATGCATGTTCGTCAACTTAGCAAATTTATTTGGTCCATTTACCAATTTGCAATGAAGTTATTCATTTCGTTTTAAACTATCTAAACTGTTCACATCTGGGTCATAGTAATAGACTAATCACCAATTCAGAAGAATACCATATTTGGGGAGTAATCTTTTAATCTCTAATAAATTTTCGGCGTTTTGACATATTCAAATCAGAAGCACAAGAGTCAAAGACAGAATTCAGAGAAATATTGGACGAAATTTAGTATTTGTGACCAGTATGGGATACAAGGGTAATTTAATAACAGTCTAGCCTTATCGATTAATTGAACACAGATCGTATTCTCAGACGTTATAAAGTTCGATATCAAAGCGAAATGACATGAAAGAAATATCCTTCGACCTGTTCGTATATAGATCTATATGCATTACATGGTCGAGATACTACGTCTCCTGATACTACGTCTCCTGATACTACGTCTCCTGAAAAGCTAGATATCTTAATCATGCTAATGCAGCAAGTTTCAGAGCAATCGGCAAATGTAGTCTGTTGTTATTCCATATATTTCAAAGACAATTTTCAAAACTGCTAAGTCAAAGGAACGATTTCTTGTTGCTTCAGTTAAACAGCGGCATCTCACGTGCGCTACCTACCTAACGCTTCGACTGCTTGGAGTAAATAAAAACAGAATATTGTTGAAGTGTGGATTCTATCAATGAGTAAGATGATCCAAACTTTCTCTTAGGATATGGGGTTACAAAGTACAAACCATGCGCTGGACTTTTTGGTCTCGGGCAACTGGTGGTCGTTGGCAGAGGCTTGTGTTGTCGTTATCTGGGTTCCACTTTATAAATCCCAGTTTACCTCGAATGTGAAGTCCATGATGGTAAGGAACAATAGGACATTACCATCTTACTTTACACGCACAAAGCATCACGGGAACTTGAGTTACCGCTGGGAGATTCTAGACTACATATTAGACTGGTTGCATCCCTTTCTATTCCATACAAAAGACAGGTCATGACTAAGCCATTTTGTTTCAAAATTCTGTCCAGATCTACAATCAATTTTCAGCCGACATTCCGCAGAAATACGCAGTTTTTTAGAAATACAATAGGCTAATAGTAGAAATACAGGAAAATGAAATAACAACCATATTGTTGAGATTATATAAATCAGGCGAAGTACTGGATATCGCTCCGCAATAACGGAGGCGGTCGAGTCACAAGCTGTCTTATCGATGGCGCACAAGACCCAAATGATGAGGAAGGACATTGCTTTATACATCTGTACGATGTAGTGATTCTCCGGAATCCTATATACGCGTTCAAGAAGGCATTCTTGATATACAGGTCATCTTTCACGATATATGAAGAATCGGGTGAATTTTTTTTGGAAATGTTGCATGCATTCCATGGATACAAATGACCAGTTTGTTATTCCGTCAGAGACACTAAATGATGTAGACAAAGCCCGATGATCAAATCGATGGGAACTGCAAACTACATCAAGGATCTAGGTCAAATTGCTGGATGAAAACTCAACAAGCAAATCGATGAAGCTGATTGATGGAGATTCCAGATAGTTCTGCCCTATTTCTTCCATGAATATTATGTTTTGTCAGGCTTAGTTTACAAACGGATTTATTTTGCACTCTGGCGCTATAGGTCATCGATTCTTTTTCTCGCGCATGAATGACATCCAATCGTACAGAAGAAGAGGAGAAAAAACTCTCGCTGAATTGGCATCACGAAACTGTGTCCATGGAATTGCATATATCGTTCTAGTCCTTTTTCAAGGTAAGCGGTTCTCGTGCCTAGCTGCAAAGAAGTGAGAATACAATTAAAATGTAACATCTAGAGGAATTCGTAACATCCGATTATTGTAGATAATGTAGTGTATCCAATATTCTTATGATGCCTGCATGATTTTTACAAATGAATTTCTTTATATGTTTCGAATTATTAATGCTATTCCAATCTTAATAAATTAATATCCTATCAATGATCCTCATGCAATCGTACATGTCGCTATTTAGGATCTTACGTATTTCAATTGAAGTTGGTGTTCTGAGCGCACATACCATGAATACTTAATAGCATTATGCCATCTGGACTTATCCACTTGCAGTCGAGGAGGGGAGATAGGGTCATCGTGTCCGTTTACCCCAATGTTTACACCAAAGATCAGTTCATACATCTACCCCGTATTATGGTGCCACCAATGTCGGGACCGCCCCCCCCCCCCCACCCCCACTAGCGTGCCGTCTAATTCGACTGAGCCAACCAAATTTCTCTATCATCAATGTTCCCTTCAAAGCATTATGAAGCGTTCTCGAGATTGGTCGACACTCGAGTTACTGCAAGCCTATTGGATCCTTCAAGCGACATATCCAAATGGGGGAGCAGATAGAATTAAATTTTAATTAGATTGAATGCTATTCTTAACTGTTTTAGCCCTAGACCCTCACGAAAATGTAATTGTCCTATCGAGGACATAGAGTTAAAGTAAAGTCTATTAACAAATTATCAAATCGTCAGCACAAATAAACGTCTTGAGAACCAACGGTGAGATTGTTGATAGACAAATAGGAATGGGGAATGGAAAGATCAACGGTGAGATTGTTGATAGACAAATAGGAATGGGGAATGGAAAGATCAACGGTGAGATTGTTGATAGACAAATAGGAATGGGGAATGGAAAGATCAACGGTGAGATTGTTGATAGACAAATAGGAATGGGGAATGGTGAGATTGTTGATAGACAATAGGAATGGGGAATGGTGAGATTGTTGATAGACAATAGGAATGGGGAATGGTGAGATTGTTGATAGACAATAGGAATGGGGAATGGTGAGATTGTTGATAGACAATAGGAATGGGGAATGGTGAGATTGTTGATAGACAATAGGAATGGGGAATGGAAAGATCGATATGTTTAAGTCCAGGTTAAATCTAAATCCAGACAGGTTAGTAGTAGCACGATGGCATCCGAGCTTCTCAAAGCGAAAACGTTAACCTTCTCATTAACTTGATCGTGGATTTGGTCACATTTGTTTAGCCTTCTCTCTATTATTCGTTATAATTGTTTTATTGTAACTTGACTGGTGTAATATATATTTTGTACAGGGGAGACGCAATAAGTTATCTTGACGAGCTCCCCATCTCATCTCAAGGTGAATAAATACTATTTAAGTCAAATCTAAATCGTCTTAACGGATCGTTGGATACATATGGACAAACGATCGCTTTAGAGCTCAGAGGTCGCTTCAGAGCCCACATGCAGCAGTCGTGAATCCAAGTTGACAACACCAATGACTCAGATTATTTTATCCAAAGAGAATCTACTTTAGATGTCAAATTTCACGTCTGTGTGTTACACGAGGTAATATTTGACGTTTGAGTGAAGGTAAAGTGGATAGCCGGGGAAATGGTCGGAAAGCTTTCCGAGTCTTCGATCAGCAATGTCAAGATAAAGACTGATGTGTTGTTCATGGTAGTGGCATTTGAAGCCCTGGATTTTATCCGCTAGATTAAACAAAAGTATCCGCCATTACCGGCATCAATTACTTCATGTCGTGATAGTCATTATAAGTTCAGGGATATCAACAACAATGTCAGTTGTATATCGACAGCACTAGAACGCGCGGTTTCTCGAAAAATAATTGCGCTCGATGACATAACACGCAAGTACATGTACACGGCGCCGTAATGAGTGGCTGCATCTAGAAGCCATCTGCCGAATACCATTACTGCAGTCACGGCGCCGTAATGAGTGGCTGCATCTAGAAGCCATCTGCCGAATATCATTACTGCAATCACGCCGCCGTAATGAGTGGCTGCATCTAGAAGCCATCTGCCGAATATCATTACTGCAATCACGGCGCCGTAATGAGTGGCTACATCTAGAAACCATCTGCCGAATATCATTACTGCAATCACGGCGCCGTAATGAGTGGCTGCATCTAGAAGCCATCTGCCGAATATCATTACTGCAATCACGGCGCCGTAATGAGTGGTTGCATCTAGAAGCCATCTGCCGAATATCATTACTGCAATCACGGCGCCGTAATGAGTGGTTGCATCTAGAAGCCATCTGCCGAATATCATTACTGCAATCACGGCGCCGTAATGAGTGGCTGCATCTAGAAGCCATCTGCCGAATATCATTACTGCAATCGAGATTCTCAACATGGACTTGCTTAAATGTATACCAGGTCAGGATCGTTAGACCATGATCATGCAAAATACCCCTGATATAGGGGCCATGCTAAGGCACTCACAAAGTACCGTACTGGTTTATTGCTCACATATTCTAGAAAAATGAAGAAATAAAACACGATATGTAGTATACACTGGGTATATATGCCAATGCCTTATGATATAATATACCTGCATGTATACGCTACAAATCTTCATACTTATTCTTTCGCCATGCATCGAAGATTTTGTGAAATTCCATAGTTCTACCATATATCGGGAGCGATCTATAGAGATCTTCAAATAAGACACTCATCTAGTACGGTACACTTTTCAAGTATTTGTATAGTATTTCGCCACACGGCCTTGGGAAAGACACATGATGCCATCACCCGGGGAAATTATACGACTACATTCATAGCTCTTGGGCCGATAATGACAAAGTCGAACTGCTAATTATTATCAATAAACAAGCACAACGCCCTTCAAAAATCATATTATTGTTATATTATACCGTGACATTCATAGTATTGACCATAAGAACAGCGTAATGCCTATATCCTATTAGTCCGATATGCAGGCCCTATGTGATATTCTGTAAACTGATACCAGTTTAACGTAGGTTCAGTTTATAAAATATCAGGTAGGGCCTACATGTCCGACTGATTACAAGCGTCTAGTCCGTCATTCATAATCCAGCCGTCGTCCATTAGAGAATATCCGCGTCCATAATCCAAAGACCTATTCCATTTCCATATAACAGTATTAGCACCAAATTCAAAAAGACAAAAGTATACATAAACATAGGCTTGTTTCCTGCAAGAGAGAAGCGGTCAACAATTTTCAATGATGCCGGCAAGACATCATGATGTTCCAAAATATCAAATCCGTATCGCTGATCAGTATTCTTAATCCATAATATTCGTTATAGAGTCGTCATCTAAAAATGATGTACCTCAGTCACGCTTTGATTGTGACTGTTCATATGAGTACCATGAGGATCTTGAAGTACATGGGCTCATACGGCCCCTAGCCCCGGGTTAAGCGGAATTAGACACATGTTACGAAACGTAGCGCCATAGATCTTGCACGCTACGTTCGTATTTTGCTATCAGCATGCGATATGTATCGCCAAATTTGAGAAACTTTGAGTGGAGGCGCTTGGTGGAATAGCCCTGTTTTATAAGTTTCTGCAACAATGTTTTGTGACGTTGATTAAAATCATCACATTTAACACAGGATCTAGCAAATGCTACTAAGCGAGATATGTATACGCCATATGCAGGTCCCACTGGAATATTACTATCCAGAAAGGGATAGTTTACGATGTCGAAATTGTAATCATCTCTTTTGTCATAAAGTCGACGAGAGAGAATGCCCGCTTCATTTTTATAGAGGTACAGATCTAAATAAGATGTGTCTGTAGGGCTATCTGTAGTTTCCTTCAAATCCAGTGAAGGTGGATATATATCCTTCACTGCTTCATTTATATAGCGATTATCCACAGCGAGAAGATCGTCTATATAGCGTTTGGTGAATGAGAAGGAACGGGCTTTGAGTGGATCGGTTTTTGAAAGCGCCAGCATATAGTCATATTCATAAGAGAACAGATACAGGTCAGCCAACAGGGGTGCACAATTAGTACCCATTGGAATACCTATATGCTGCTGATATATTGTGTTGCCAAATTTCACATAGATATTTTTAATGAGAAATTCAAGCAACTCTATAAACAAAGAAACATCCCATGAATGATATCTCTTGTATGTAGTCGAGCTAAAAAATGCGTTATGGCTTCCGACATTAATATATCTACGATCAGTTTTCTTGAACACAGATACTATTAATGAACTTAGACGGCCAATAAGGTCCTGATGAGGGATTGCAGTATAGAGAGTCGAGAAATCCCATGTGGATACATGTCTGTACGGTATGTGACCTTTAGCATCAAGTTCTTCCGTAAGACATTTTGAGTTTTTCAATATCCACATACATTCAACGCCAGAGTTCTTGAAAATAGTGGCTCAATACCTTTCCCAAAATGCTTTTACCTCCTGAAGGGCCCTCGTCAATAGGGTTGAAAGAAGCTTGGTGGTGCAGCTTCTAGAACCAGCTATGAATCTAGCTTTGTATGGTGATTTATGCATTTTGGGAGTCCAGTATATTTTTGGTATGTCGCTATGATTGGTTGGAAGACAAATACCTCTTTCCCTGAGAAACTTTTGTGATTGTTAAATAAATCTTCCAGAGTAAATGCAGTTTGGGAGTAAGTAGATGTATTTGATGAAGATATGTCTACACTCAATTCTTTAACCAGCACCTGGTAATAGTAATATTTACATATGAATATTATATTATTCGAAGCTTTGTCTGCTGGGACTATGACGAATTTACTCTGGAGATTTGCTAGAACTTCTTGCGAATTGAGGTTTCTCAGTACTTGTTTGCTTGGGGAAGAGTACTTCTGTCAATATGGCGGATTGTTTCAACGACCTTGCTCTTGGTGAGGTCCAGCCAATCAGCGAGTACTGTAGGTTCAAGTTTTTCTCGCTTAGACCAATCAATAACGTACTGTTCTAATGCAGTCAGGACTATCTTCTGGTCCGCCTTCAGATTTATTCTTCTTGGCTCTCTATATTTAGGTCCTTTCATCAGGAGTAATTTTACTCACCACATCAAGGTCACCAGTCACAATATTTTTGCATGGTGTATAGATAAAGTTCGACAATTCACAATCACAACTATAGCCTCCTGACGTGTATAAGTTCCAGTCAAACCTCCTTGACAGCATTGGAGTAATTGAATATTTTGGTGGCTATAGATTTAGTATACTTATATGAAATGCAAGGAGGTTCTGTGAACTTGAAATAGTTTGGTACAGCGTTGCGTACCTCTGGATCATTCAGGATTCGAGGTAAATTAATGATGTCCAGTCCTTTATCTAAGTAGTTGAGCAAGAAAAGCCGATCTTGAGATGTTTCGATTATGTTCACTGGACGATACAACCGAAAATACGCTATATCTTGACATACTTTACTGATTTTGGATGGTATTATATTTCCTGAAGACGCAGATTGCTGTATATCTCTGGCTATTTGATTTAAAGCTCTCAGAGGTAACGCATACAGAACTGTACGTAAGCTATGTATACTATTGGGTGCGTTAGTTAAACCCACTAAGTAATTTAAAGTGATATGATCGTGAATCATCGAACTATTAAACTTTCGCCAACCATGGCTGCGTTGTCTCCGTTGATGGGGTTTAAATAGTTGGGTAATGTTGGATATATTTGAACGGCGGTTTGTAGCATTGCCGAACCCACTGACATTATCATTTAAACCAAACGGAAACACCGACCCAAGTTCTAGCATCCAGAATAATTCCCGCTCTCGGATTTTTCTCTCAAATCCAAAGGCGGAATCCTTAGTAGATGGATAGACGACGTCTATGATCTGAATACTAAAGTTATCCCAGCCATGGTCGGGTCCATAGTAGGACTAATGCCCATTATAATGGCCATGCGTGCCGATCATACCATGGTAATACTGGTTATGGGATGGTAAATATCAAATGCTCCAATATTCATTTCGCCAAGGTGATTGCCCATAAACCAATGATAATTCTGAGTTCTCAAACGATGACATAGTAATGTCCAAGCTGAATGTACCAATACACATGCCACATGAACAGGTACAATAAAAGCGTACCTGAGATACAACACATATCACGAATCGTTAGATTCTTGGTATGTGCTTTAGAATAGGTTTATAGAAGACTATTCGTGAAGTCATATGACGCAGTATGTCGGCACCTCTTCCCACTTCCCTTATATGTGTTGTAATTCTTATTAGATGCGTGTAGTACAAGTTAAAACATAGGATAGCACGCCGTATATCGGAAACCCTGCATACTCCCCTCGTTCCCGAAATGGAACTTGTTTCCTCGCTTAGGCTCAGCATTAAGAGGATAGAACAAGGACTGGTTCGCTCGGTGTCAGTATAATGTGACTATGTGGGGTGTCATGTCTGCATATGGCATGATATTTCAGTAGAACAGCACTTTAGAATGGCAGCATCAGGTATGCTCTGTTACAAGTAGGTACCCCGGTGCCGGTAACCCGCCCGTTCCCCTCCCTTCATCGTCGTCGAATAGCCGAAAACATGTTGAAGGCGACGTTAAACCCTATATTCACTCCCTCAGTCACTCGTTCCAACACGTTATTTCACGTACGCAAGCTCAGTCTTACAGGAAGCGGATCAACCGAGAAGATAGATGGATGGCTGGTCAAATACGGGCAATGTACTAGTGCCAAGATCAGTCGTTAACGACGAGACGTTTATTTCCTCAGCACATACATCAAGGTACAGAAAATCTTGTATTACATTTGACGGACACAGATACTACGTGTAACTAATACATTGATAGGGTCGATACTACCATGTAGTAAATGGCTGTTTGTGTACTTTCGCACTGAGATGAAAAGAAGGCTTCCACATTAGACCATATTTAAATAAGTGTTTGTTTGTGGTACAACGACCTTCAATCGAAACTTCGGTCATTAGGTGGGGAAGTATTTTTTTATCTAGGGTGGAGTAAATATATATTGGTAAAATTTTTAAGTTTACACAATCTACAAAAAGCAATATTTTTTTCTCGAAATGCCAATAAAAAGTATTGGGTAAGGGGCCTTTTTGATGGGCAGATAATACATTTTGTTTTACGTTTGGCCTTACGTATCAGTATGGAAGATGTGTGCGGGGCATGGATAGTCCAAACCGAAATCCGAACTCACGATCGTTCGAGTTCGAGTCCGAGTCCAGCACCCTTCCGACTGATATGGAATTAGAAGGAAAATTCACTACAAGGTACAAGTTATACTACAGGCACAGGACAAGCGTAATCTATCACCATTACAGACATTATCGATAAGAAACAGTGACAATCATTCTTCTTTGAGAAAGCAGAGTGTTTGTACGAAAGGAGCAAATACAATTTATTAACACATTGCGGAAGCCCGCTGATGCCATTACGAACGTTCTGTACTGCAATTATGTCATCACGTTCTGTACTGCAATGGGGACTTTGTCATCGCGTTCTGTACTGCAATGGGGAGTTTATGACATCACGTTCCGTACTGCAATGAAGAGTTTATGTCATCACGTTCTGTACCGCAATGGAGAGTTTGTCATCACGTTCCGTACTGCTCTGTGGAATTTGTCATCACGTTCTGTACTGCAATGGGGAGTTTATGCCATCACGTTCTGTACTGCAATGGGGAGGTTATGCCATCACGTTCCGAACTGCGGTGGGGAAGTTGATGTCATCACGTATACAAAGGGTAGTGAATATCATTTCGTATTGCGAGCGAACGTTGGTGTCAATACACACAACTACGGGGAGTTCATTGCAATACGGTACAAGAATATATGTATATTTGCAAGGGAGAAAGAGCGTGTTTATGTCGTTATGCACGACTGGAACTCGACCAGAATTCGATGTCCATAAAATTGCCAGAGGATCTTACTTTCAATGTGAATGATGAAGTGTGATAGTGTTGATACCATCAGCCATCACAAAACGATCGTCTCACTTTTACTATGCATGCGAATAGGACGTTAATAGAACACTACAGGAGTGCAAACAGAAGGCTTTAAGAGAGAGAGATTAAGGTTTAACGTCGCATTCAGCAATATTTGAGCTCTTCAGCGACGATCGAACAAAATTCTAAGTACTCAAGTCAATAACTTAGTAATCCAACACATTAAAACTTATGCAACAAACCGATTTCTCTCAAATAACCCAAGACATATTCCTCCTTCACCCGACTGAAAAGATCTTCCAAAGTAGTCGCTCGATAAAAAGAATCTCTTACAATCACCGCAATAGCCTCACGTTGATGTGTTTGATGTCCTCGCATACTGTAACGACATCACACGGTGTGGAGGCAAGTTGTTTTCAATATGCACGACTGTTAAATGATGAATCGTTTGTGTGGCGCAAGGGTTGATCTCTAACCCATGGGGTGAATGAGACTGATTAGGTATTTTACAGATATCTTCTGATATGCACAAGATAAAAATGTGAAATCGCATTATGTGCCAGAAAAATATATTTCACCACATTCTGAAATATCAGACTTCAAGTAAGTGTGGTTTGATTACACCAAAATTTGTCCATCTGTCCTATCGGCTCAATCAAGCGGAACATCGCCGCGCTCGAACGCTGGTTGGTTAAACAAAGATATGACATATGTGTCATTGATCTCGGCCTAAAATCCATAAACAACTGAGTTGTGAGTGTATGCTATGAATTTCAGGAGAAAACCCAGAATCATTTTAAGAGTAGATGGAGGCAAGCGTTTTGATATAGTAAATACACAATCATAGTACACGCACTGATTGATCAAACGGTCATGTTCAATATATATTTCACAAAATGGCCAACAAATGGCCAACAATACATCAACAATACATCATTCATGACAAAGCGAAAGATGGATGCTCTTCAAAATTACACAAATGAAAGAGGAGGCATAGAGAATTAATCTGGAGCGCTGGATAATAACATCTATCCTAGATGTGTTCAACTTCAGATGGCGTTTTGAGGTTTTTACTATCAAAAGAGCCCGTGTGAAAGAAACAGTGGTCCCCAGAGACCAGTGTCCGGCCTCCTATGCTTAATCTAGGCCGGACTCTCATATCCAAGTGACCCTTTTCAAAGCTCAGTGCCCGGGCTGGGTTAAAGCATAGCAAGCGGACACCCATAGCTGAGGGACTACCGTTTCTTTCACACCGGCCTGAGCATTAGTTTAGAGCCACCAAACTTGGTACACATATACTACGAGACTATGTCTACATGATGGTATCATATAAGCGTCAGATTCGACATTCAGTAGCTAACCATCGTCCAAATTGTTTTTCCCTATGTTCTGAATATATAAACACGACTTACCATATGGAAGAATTGGATAGTTGACATGTACAGAGGCTGTACATAGTATATACATATTAGCTTAATACTAAGCATCAGATCCAACATTCAGTGGCTTTGCCATTGCCCATAAATAATTCCTGTGTCTATCTTCAGGAATATAGTGGTTTCTATTAATACATCGCATAGCGGAACAGTGCACAATGTAAGATATAGCCTACATAGAAAAGTTCTAGTTGAATGTTTGGACTACGTTACCAACTGCTGGTGAACCCTATAAGAGACAGTACCTAAATGATGGTACCGGTAGTTTCGCGATCCACCAGATTGAAGCTAGGGTCTCTAAATTCATATTACATATGCAACTGGTGATTGACCAGAAGCCTATCCCAGTTAACTGACCTTGATATATTTTTTCAAGGTCATATACTGTTATAACATTCAGAAATACAGCTAGGCTACTTAATACTATGTATACATCTGGCGAGGGTCCAGAGATGTGCCGAAGATGACTGACCTTCACCTATTATATCCAGGTCAGATTCTATTTTGTACGATATTTCATGAAAGATTATAGCTACATTGTCCAAATTTATACCACATATGCCTGGAGCTGAATTCTATTGAATATCACTCACCTTGACCTATTTTCTAAGGGACAAATCATAAATGTCAAGTCTAAGATCTTCGAATTCATGCTCCATATCAATTAAGTTAGACCAGACCAGAAAATTGACGAAGATGACTGACCTTGATCTATATTTCCAAGATCAAATTACTTTATTTGATTATGAGCTGTCTAGAAGAGTAGAAGAGGTAAGAATTTGATCAAAGGCCTTAGCAAAAGCTGATCTGGCTCAACTGGCTATGTATTTCTGAAATGTCAACTACGGCAACCTCATGATTTCTGACTCCTACTTGAATAGGTAAATTATGTTAATGTCATGCAATATGCTTACTTTTACAGCAATTTCCATTCTGAATTTCTTATATGAGATCATTTGTGTATCGTGCCTTTAAACAGCCCGGATGTTACTTAACTGGTTGGCTGCTGGATTCTTCTTTATGGTGCACTGCAGAAGTTCTCATTTTTACGATGTATTACACTAAACCCGGGTTCCATGAGCGAAAATATCATTCATACCGGTACATGTGTGCCAAGATTTGCCTCACGTAGCAGCTGGTCCATACTAGTTCGGTCAACGTTTATTTGATTTCATTTTATGCCGAAATATATAAAAATGTCAGCGTAAATAGAATTTATTGGAAGAGACTGCAGTATTTTTGGTATAATTGCGGTCGGAAATGGCGAATTATGAGGAATTACAGCGGAAAATCTTGGTTTTTCAGCTGCCTTTCTCCCGGGTCTTTTCCAACTTTTCGTCCGCCATTGGTAGCGTGTGACGTCTCATTGGAAAGGGAATTCCTTATAGTTTCTGATTAGAGCCTTGAATTCGTTCGATGGCCAATCAAACAGACGATAACATCGAAAATAGGCAAGAGGTGTTTTCCCATTTCTCTAGTAACGGTAGCAGCCGATCGAGATATCGGTTACCTTGATTGGATAATCGTGGCCTCGTGAACTACATCGAAGCGATCATTGGCCAGAGCCCTTCAACTGGGTCTAGGGAAGACGCCATTTTTCTGTCATCGCCAAGAATTACGTGGCGTTCAGGTCGACAGAAATGTAAAAATAAAGTTTGTTGCGATGATTTCATTGTAATCCGCACTATGGAAATAGAAACTGAGCTTCTGTACTTCAATTATACCAAAGAATCATATATTTTGTAGGGGTTTTCTGTAAGTATTTTATATTTTCCGAGCGGCTTCTCGACAATGTTTTATGGAAAATCGCGGTATTTTTTATTATTTTTATTTCTTCCTCCCGACTTCGTTATTCTGAGACAGAATATGAAGTTTACATCCAGGAAATCAAGACAGACTTAGCTTTCGCCATACTCGCATAGACATACATGCCCGGGCCCAAGAGCGTGGCCTACCACAGTTTACACGGGGCGAACCAGTTAATATTCTTCACTGTACTTAAAGGTCAACCCAAACGGAATTTTTTTTGGTCTAAAAATCCTTAAAAATCATAGTTCATACTTCACTTTGTATGAAAAAAATATTGAAAAAATTCTAATCTGATCAGAAACACACGTAATATGGGAGCAAAGTGGGCTTTTCCACACTTTCACAGCTGGGTTGATGACGTCACGCAGGGAAGTTGCCTGAGAAAAAACAGCGGATAACATGGAAAGCGAGTGCAGTCAGAGCTCCGGTTCAGATGTCGATTCGAGCGATATCAGCTGCTTAGATGGAAATATTTTTCGCCAAGAAGATGAAACAGACATAGAGGAGGATGATGACGGGCAAATTAACAGTTGTTTGCAGACCAACGGCGGAATTCAGCCCTATCAATTTGAGCCGTACGGCTCCGATTCTGACAGTGACAACCACTCTGACAACGTGGAACTCGACGACGACAGGAAACCTTATTATCGTTATCTATAAGACCAAATGTCCATATATTTCAAACTGTATTGAATGTAGAACGATTCTGTGATGTAACGAACGAGCACATCTGTGTTGTTATTGTTGTTACTGACCGAGGCAGCCTTTTCGAAGGGATAAACTCCGGGATTCGGCAGTATGGACAGTAAACTGTTGATAACTCTACTGATATACGTCCGACTTGAATTTTGTTTGTTTTCCCATAATCCCCATGAAATACCAATTTCAGAATTATATAGTTTGATAAAAAAACTTTGGACATTCATGGCGAAAAGTAAGCCGTGGTGAGTGGATCGGCATTCACATTTGCTCAATTTTCGACAAATTACCTCAATTAAATTGAAATCGAATGATATTCCCACAATCTCAAATGTCAAGGGATTATGAAAGTATAATTATCACTTCTGTATCTACAGCCATTCACTCCAATTGGTGTTTTTTATTTATTTACTTATCAAACGTATATATATTTATGAAAGATCATTTTATTATTATTATTAAATAGTATATAATTTAGATAATTTATTTGCGTGAAGTTTGTGCCAACATTTGGCTAAAAACGCATACATAGAATGAATAAAATTGAACATACAAATACAGACATTAAGACACATTGGAACAAATGGTTAAACGTGTATATATGAAATAGAGACTCATCCAGTCTAACCTGTAGGTGCTCAAGCAACAAATGCCACGCGAGAGCGAGCAGGGCATGTACAGCCGTCCCCCTGCCCGAGGCCTCGCTTGCAGGCTAGGTTCGTTCAGCCGATGTCCGTGATAGATTCTCCTTGTCCGATTTCTTTGCCGTCACATTCTGATTGTTCTTACGTTTGATAGTTGGAATAGCTGTTCTCTTTAGTTTTGGTTTGTACCCGAATTCAACTGCTACGCTGTAGATGTCCTCGAATGATGTCTTTCTGTCAAAATGTGCCGAGCAAATTATACGAGTACTGGCTCGGGCCCTCTTTCCACACTCTCGTGTTGCGTACAAATTTCGTCCAATTTGCAGCGATTTTCTCGTCTTTGGGCCACAAATGAATACTAACACCGTCATCTGTAGTAAAACTGCAACCTCCCACTACACAACGTCGCGGCATATTTAAAAAATGATGCCCCGATACTCCGAAAATCTCCAGAAATCAGCAGCTACATACGACTGTGGTATACGGCTTTAACATAGAGAATACAAGACGGCTTCCCTCCGTGACGTCACAGCTGGAATGGACAGGAGAGCGATTTTCACCTTTCAAACGGCAATATCTCGCCAACCAGACTGCACAAAATTATGAAAAAAATATCATTATTTTCAGAATCGAAAGGACTATTTTTTTTATATTTTTGACCTCAGAGCGTTTGGGTTGACCTTTAAATAAAGCAACATCCGTGTATTTCATTGTCTTCTTGTTCACACACCAACCGCTACTATCAACTCTTTCCGCCCACGCAGTTTATAATTCAGTTAACTCCTGTCAATTTGTCTTTACAGTTAATCACACCGTAAACTAATGAAGTGCGTTATTTCTTCAATGATAATTTTTCCATGGGTATTTGCTATATTCTTGAAATCTTGGTCATCATGTATGGCCAAATTGTAGACCAATGTTGCAGTAATACATGTATGAGAGAAAATTTGTTTTGAATCATTCAGTTTTTACTCAATCAACATTAGAATTGAGCTGCATACTCAGAGGGTTATATTCTAGTTTCTCTAACTCAGCTGTTCAGCAGAAAGGGTGGTGGGATATTTTGATTTTTTCTGGACACTGACTCAGTCGGCTGAGGAAATATATCTTTCCTAGCAGTGTCGCACTAATTCAAAATTAAGGCCCCAAAGCTTCTTAATCCGACTTATACCTGATGTTTTCAGTCTACGCATAAGAGTATACTTTCACCAATATTCAGTAACCGTTTGATATATCGTATTTTTACACGAAAGTAATATAGAAAACTGATTTAAAGCCTCATTGACCTCATTATTTGTTCCCCCGGGTAAAATTTGAGGTGGAACTTTGTCACGTGACGATCATGTGATCGTTGGGGGAAAACTACCTCCAACACGAGAGAGCTCCTTGACTTGATTGGGTGTGACTTTGGAGCGGGCAGGGTCGAAAAAATACCTGAAACCATGAGAAGGAAGACTTATAGTAATAAACATAATCTATAGTTGTTGGACGATGTTATTAGGACTAGTCTAGCATCCGTGCGACCCGAGAGTCGAGCGTTTATTGTCCAGTATATCTCCGCAAAAAATAAACAAACAAAAAGGGGATTCCCCTGTGGCATCGATGGTGCTGCCCTCTAGAGGGTGCATGTAAAATGTCTCCAGATATAAACAAGGGTTATGTGTAACCCGGCAGCTCGCCGTTTGGGTATTGTCAATAACATGCAGCTTCGCATAAAGATCGAGCCCTTCAGGTTGCACATCACTGGCAATGACAATACATATTGCAATAAAAATTTGACTTCTTTGTCAGTGATGTTGAAGTTGGATTGAAAGATGAACTATATTATAAAACTTGAAATAAAGATTACCTTTTTTTCCAAAAGTAAGCTTGTACATGTCATTATGAATACATGTACAATTGAAATTTGGTCTGAGATGTGGGTGTGAAATGCCTGGACAAATATGGTTCGTGCAAAAGCTTTAGGTTAAATCATGATGAGGAATGGGATTCGATACCAAAATTGAAGGAAATGGTGTTCTTCATTAAAGGCGACACAAAATTCCAAACCACCAGGGGTTAATATTTAATATTGTACTTCTGAAATGAAATAATGTCATTAAACTATTAGTAATTACTATAAAGGAATATATTGTAGTTGATTTGACGTGTTTGTGTATATGTAACAGGACGATACTTGGTGTAAGAACCCATTGTTGAGGCTTTTGTGCAGCTGAAAAGGGTCACGTCTAGACGCATTGTTGAGCTCAGACAGGCTATTGTAGGCTTTGTCTTGTGCGTACAATGTACACTGCATCTCCTACCTAATAGGTTAGTATCACATATAAGAGATATATGCAGCTTCGCAAAAAGATCGAGCCCTTCAGGATGGCACATCATTTGAGGTTGCACATCATTGGCAATGCACATCATTTAAAATAATAAATTTATTAAGAAATATGATTTCTATATTTAATGATGTTGAGGTTGGATTGAAGGAGGAACTATATTATATAACTACCAATAAAGATTACATTTTTTTTCAAAAGTAAGCCTACACATCCCATTGCATAGATCTGATGAATACATGTTCATGTATAGTTAGGAACAATAGGTGTGCAATTTTGAGCACGTTCTTGGTGTAACTTTGTGTGATGATATGTGAACAAACAAAGCTAATAACAGTGCAATAGTAGGACTAAATCTATCATTTCCAGCATGCAATGGGACACTTGCACTGTGGTAAACCTTCACATTTGTATGCAAATAAAAGAATGCAATGACAACTGTGTCCAATCATACTGTAATGCTCCATAATAATGTGCACGGGTAAAGACTGAGCTCACAAACTGATTCAAACTCACTTTTAATTAATATAGTAAGTTAAATGTGTGGACACAGATATGGTTGTGCAAAAGCTTCAGGGTCAACGAGAATTTGATAACAAAATTTAAGGAAATGGCGTCCTTCATTTAAGGCGACACGAAATTAAAAACTAACAGGGGTTCGGTACTGCGGGATTCCCCCGCCAGTTATTTTGATATTGTACTTCTGAAATAAAATAATGTCACCAAACTATTAGTAAATACTATAAAGGAATATACTGTATGTGATTTGGTATGTATGACTGTATATACAATGTACACTACATCTCATGCCTAATAAGAAGTCAAAAGTCCAGCCTAAACAAAAAAGATTAACCCAGAAAACTTTCTAAGTCCAGCCTCAACATAAAAGTCTAACCGGACACCAACACCGACACCAACACCAACACCGACACCGCCACTTTCCCCCTCTCTCTCCCAATACCTCGCTTACTTCGTATACGGCGAGCTAAAAACGGAATACGGACTTTACCCTGAGGTAGCTCCGGGTCACTATAGTTCCGGCAAAGGGTCCCTGGGCATGTATTCTTCCACGGTGATCCGGTCTGGCGGTGATGCGGTCGCGGGAAAAAGCTTCCGCGGAGAAAAAGTAGTCCCCAGAATTCAAATATGCTGCATGGTCCGATTGGGTCGTATGAGGTATCAATGTGAAGTATTTGTCAAGGCGCTTCTGACGGGCTGGGTGTGGGGTTGAAATATTGTCATTCTGCGCATGCGCGGTAGACAAAGTGTATGGAAATAGACGTTTTGGGGTCTAGGTGGGCCACTAATGGTCCGATTGGGTCGAGTGAGGTATCAATGTGAAGCCTATGTGAGGGAGCATCTGATGGGCTGGGTGTGGGGTTGGAATATCGTCATTCTGCGCATGCGCGGTAGACAAAGAGCATGGAAATAGACGTTTTGGGGTCTAGGTGGGTCCTTAGTGGGCCGATGGGGTCGAGTGAGGTATCAATGTGAAGCCTATGTGAGGGGGCATCCGACTCGGTGGATGTGGGGTAGGAATACCGTCATTCTGCGCATGCGCAATAGACAAAGTGTATGGAAATAGACGTTTTGGGATCTAGGTGAGCCACTAATGAACCGATGGAGTTGAGTGAGGTATCAATGTGAAGCATATGTGAGGGGGCATCCGATTGGACTAGTGCCTCGGCCGTTGTCAACATTCTACGCATGCGCAGACAGGGAATTCTGGGAAAAGGGTGTGGAAATAGACGTTTAGGTGAGCCCCTAATGATCCTATGGTATCGTGTGGGGTCTTATTTTGAAGCCTATGTGTGGGGGCATCCGACTGGGTGGATGTGGGGTAGGAATATCGGCATTCTGCGCATGCGCAATAGACAAAGTGTATGGAAATAGAAGTTTTAGCCGATGGAGTTGAGTGAGGTATCAATGTGAAGCATATGTGAGGGGGCATCCGATTGCACTAGTGTGTCGTTCGTTGTCAACATTCTGCGCATGCGCAGACAGGGAATTGTGGGAAAAGGGTGTGGAAATAGACGTTTTGGGGTCTAGGTGAGCCCCTAATGATCCTATGGTGTCGTGTGAGGTCTTATTTTGAAGTTGTCGTGAGGGAGCATCCGCCTGGGCTAGTGTGTCGTTCGTTGTCAAATGTCTGCGCATGCGCAGTCTGGCCGTAGTATAGAAAGCAGGCATTTTGGGGCTATGTGGGGGTGTGTTTGGGGTAGAGATGGACCGCTATGGGTCCGAATGGGTCGTGGAAGATGTCAAAGTGAAGCATGTGTGGGGTAGAGTCAGAATGGCGTGTTTTAAGTGCAAAGTCGCGTCAATCTGCGCATGCGCAGTTGTTGTAGTAAGTAAAGCGACCATTTTGGGGCAGTGCAGGAAGGTATTTGGGGTGGAGATGGACCATCCTTGGTCCGAATGTGTCCTGGGATGTGTCATGTTGTAGCTCTCGGGGTGTATACCCCGATTTGAGGGACGTCCACAGCATCTGTGACGTCATCGGTGACGTCATCGGTACGAGTATTAGCGAAAGTGGCCATTTTGGGGCAGTGCAGGAAGGTATTTGGTGTTGAGAGGGACCATCCTTGGTCCGAATGCGTCGTGTGAGGTGTCATCTTGTAGCAACGCCCGTCAACGCCAAGCTTAATGCTTCAACGCCCTGGTGAAATATCTCAGAAGCTCTGATTTTCTAGATATTCCATGGAAATGTCACTAATTCTTCGAAATGCAGTGACGTCTGTCGTTATGCCTTAACAGACCGGAGAGAGAACAACAACAACAACAAAGATGACGCTTGAGAGAACAACAACAACAAGAAGTTTTTTTCATATAGTTTATTTTCCCCAATGTTACATCATACACACGCTGGGGGAGTCGCGTTGGGTATGTTTACAACTCAAAAAGACTTGCCCAATCAGAGGCCACCATTTGCATCTGCCATATTCGTTCCTGTCCGTTAGATGTATTCTTATCCAATCAGAAGTCGCCATTTCAGAAAGTTCCATCTTTGCTCGGTGTGACCTAAGCGTCGTCGGGCAGGCCTGGATATTCTTCGGGCAGCATGTCCTGAAACAGTTGTTTGCGCATTCTGATCGCATTTTCCAGGGCCTCGGTGGGTGGTAGCCCCATAGCCTCTTCCAAGTGACGCTTGGTCTTCATGATGGACCTGTGCGTGGGGTCGCCTTTCATTTCAAGCGGTAGTAAGGTATACTGTTCATAGATCGCCATGGCTGTTTTCCTGATGCGGGGGCGCATTTGGGTGTACGCCTGTTGTAAATTATCCTCTCCAGCGTCCTCGATCGCTGCAGCGTAAGTATTGATAGCTGCTGTCACAATACGATCCCAGAAGGTAGGTTCTGCCTCACTTTCCACGGACGTAGGCTGACTATCTGAGGTCAAGCTCTCCGTATCACTAGATAGACTCTCAGCAATCACTGTTTCGGTATCAGTCGATACACTCTCAGCGGTCTCTGTATCAGCATCCGCCTCAACGGACTCCTCGGGGTCTTCAATCCCATGTATATTGTTCTCCTGTCGCATCATATCGTAATGTCTGGTGAACGTGCGTTCGCACTCAGAGCTAGTATAAGCCATGTTGACGGTTGAACGTCGACTGTGCGTGTTTTTGGAAATACGCTTGCTTTTATAGACAGTAACGCCCATCAACGCTTAGCTTAACGCTTCAACGCCCTGGTGAATTAGCTCAGAAGCTCTGATTTTCATGGAATTGACACCAATTCATCGAAATGCAGTGACGCCCGTCAGCGCCCGTCGTTACGCCTTAACGCCCGTCTCAACGCCTTAACACACTTTCTTACCGCTTTAACGTCGTTTAATGATGCGTTCGAACAAATGTTTCTTTTGTGCTATTGCTCTGACATACGCCGCTTTCCAGTTCATGCCCGAGGTTGTCAACATCGACGCTGTTCTTTCAATTTCCATATGGACTGGGTCCTTATCCAACAATTTCTTATGGGTCACGAGGTCGACATACCGCTGACGTAAAGCCCGTCGTAGTCTGGGTGCCAATCTGTCATGGGCTAAAATTGCGGCTTCCTCTTTCGAATACCCTTTGCGTTGAAACTTGTTTTCTGTGACCCTCAACGTCTTGCCCATCTCGACGTTCATACTTTCTTTGAACAAATCCTTCCATAGCCTCGAGTTCACATTATGCTCATTCCCTTGTACGGGTTTGAGTTGGGCCTTCACGGTTGGGTGATATTCCTGGACTGATGGTATGGAGGAGCCCCGCTGTATGGGGGTGGGTTGCTGCTGCTGTTCTACCAGATGTGGACTCGGTCGATGGTGTTGGGGTGATCCCTCGCCGGGTAGCAGGTGGGTCGTCAGCCGGCGATCTTCGGGGTATGGGCTTTTAAATCTACGAATAGGTAGCCGTACGGACGACTTGTTGCCCCTTGAGACGCCTGCATGAAATGGTCCATGTTCTGAGGATAAATTTGACTACCAAACACACGGATTTGTGCTTTGTCAATGGGATTGAAGAACAACACAAAGTATTGGCAGTTCAAGGCAATATCTCTGGACGCCTTCCCTTGAGGAAAGAGATTCTGGGTCAAATAGATGACGGACAGATTCCTATGATGGGATCCTTTAGTAAACAATTCGGCAACGTGTGAATTGTCCGTGGCCGCACTCATCAGATCATCTAGCACTACCACGTTGGTCTGCTCGGGGTCAAAGTAATACGGTTCGCCTATGTCGTGAGGAATCCCTGGGACGAAACTCACATTCTGTAATCGCGTAGTTTCGTAGGCGGGCTGCCATTGGCTATAACACTAAACAACACGTGTCGGAGCTGGGGTTGCCACACCTTCCTCTAAGAACTTCATCACCCAGGACGTCTTTCCACATGCCGTAGGGCCGCTCACCGTCATCGTATAGGGATGCTCTACTGCACTTGTTGGACCTATAGCGGGACTCGGCGGTGTCTCTTGGTTGTGTTTGCCTTGAATGTGCCTGAGCATACTATCGCGACAAGAGAAGGTTCTCTGACAGAACGTACACGTACACGACATGTTGATCTGTCGACCAATACATAAGGACTGATGAGGGACACATGTTCATTCTTATATGTACAGACACCACCACCAACACCACCACCACACACCACAACCACACACACACACACCACGCCCACCACATTCCACCACCACCACCACAACCACCACCAGCACCGGGCGTTGACGGGCGTCAACGCCCGGTTGTGGTGGTGGGAGCTTCCGTGTGGCAGAGCTCTTGGATCGGATCTCTTGGGGCTCAAAGCGTGTGGAGTTCATAGCTCGGAATCAAAGCGTGACTGAGGTACATCATTTTTAGATGACGACTCTATAACGAATATTATGGATTAAGAATACTGATCAGCGATACGGATTTGATATTTTGGAACATCATGATGTCTTGCCGGCATCATTGAAAACTGTTGACCGCTTCTCTCTTGCAGAAAACAAGCCTATGTTTATGTATACTTTTGTCTTTTTGAATTTGGTGCTAATACTGTTATATGGAAATGGAATAGGTCTTTGGATTATGGACGCGGATATTCTCTAATGGACGACGGCTGGATTATGAATGACGGACTAGACGCTTGTAATTACTTCCGCTTCCGTTCACGTGACCGGAACTGACCTTTGACCCCTGCGCGCAATTTTTATCCGGTATTGTTAGCGCGCGCAGGGGCCAAAGATCAGTTCCGGTCACGTGAACGGAAGCGGAAGTGACCTCACAGAGGTCATATGCAAATGTCACTTCCGAGCTCTGAGGTCCACACGCTTTGAGCCCCAAGAGATCCGATCCAAGAGCTCTGCCACACGGAAGCTCCCACCACCACAACCGGGCGTTGACGCCCGTCAACGCCCGGTGCTGGTGGTGGTGGTGGTGGTGGTGGAATGTGGTGGAGGTGGTGTGTGTGTGTGTGGTGGTGGTGGTGTGTGGTGTTGGTGGTGGTGTCTGTACATATAAGAATGAACATGTGTCCCTCATCAGTCCTTATGTATTGGTCGACAGATCAACATGTCGTGTACGTGCTGACAGAGAACCTTCTCTCGTCGCGATAGTATGCTCAGGCACATTCAAGGCAAACACAACCAAGAGACACCGCCGAGTCCCGCTATAGGTCCAACAAGTGCAGTAGAGCATCCCTATACGATGACGGTGAGCGGCCCTACGGCATGTGGAAAGACGTCCTGGGTGATGAAGTTCTTAGAGGAAGGTGTGGCAACCCCAGCTCCGACACGTGTTGTTTAGTGTTATAGCCAATGGCAGCCCGCCTACGAAACTACGCGATTACAGAATGTGAGTTTCGTCCCAGGGATTCCTCACGACATAGGCGAACCGTATTACTTTGACCCCGAGCAGACCAACGTGGTAGTGCTAGATGATCTGATGAGTGCGGCCAAGGACAATTCACACGTTGCCGACTTGTTTACTAAAGGATCCCATCATTGGAATCTGTCCGTCATCTATTTGACCCAGAATCTCTTTCCTCAAGGGAAGGCGTCCAGAGATATTGCCTTGAACTGCCAATACTTTGTGTTGTTCTCCAATCCCATTGACAAAGCACAAATCCGTGTGTTTGGTAGACGAATTTATCCTCAGAACATCGACCATTTCATGCAGGCGTCTCAAGGGGCAACAAGTCGTCCGTACGGCTACCTATTCGTAGATTTAAAAGCCCATACCCCGAAGATCGCCGGCTGACGACCCACCTGCTACCCGGCGAGGGATCACCGCAACGTCATATACCCCAACACCATCGACCGAGTCCACATCTGGTAGAACAGCAGCAGCAACCCACCCCCATACCGCGGGGCTCCTCCATACCATCAGTCCAGGAATATCACCCAACCGTGAAGGACCAACTCAAACCCGTACAAGGGAATGAGCATAATGTGAACTCGAGGCTATGGAAGGATTTGTTCAAAGAAAGTATGAACGTCGAGATGGGCAAGACGTTGGGGGTCACAGAAAACAAGTTTCAACGCAAAGGGTATTCGAAAGAGGAAGCCGCAATTTTAGCCCATGACAGATTGGCACCCAGACTACGACGGGCTTTACGTCAGCGGTATGTCGACCTCGTGACCCATAAGAAATTGTTGGATAAGGACCCAGTCCATATGGAAATTGAAAGAACAGCGTCGATGTTGACAACCTCGGGCATGAACTGGAAAGCGGCGTATGTCAGAGCAATAGCACAAAAGAAACATTTGTTCGAACGCATCATTAAACGACGTTAAAGCGGTAAGAAAGTGTGTTAAGGCGTTGAGACGGGCGTTAAGGCGTAACGACGGGCGTCACTGCATTTCGATGAATTGGTGTCAATTCCATAAAAATCAGAGCTTCTGAGCTAATTCACCAGGGCGTTGAAGCGTTAAGCTAAGCGTTGATGGGCGTTACTGTCTATAAAAGCAAGCGTATTTCCAAAAACACGCAGTTGACGTTCAACCGTCAACATGGCTTATACTAGCTCTGAGTGCGAACGCACGTTCACCATACATTACGATATGATGCGACAGGAGAACAATATACATGGGATTGAAGACTCCGAGGAGTCCGTTGAGGCGGATGCTGATACAGAGACCGCTGAGAGTGTATCGACTGATACCGAGACAGAGATTGCTGAGAGTCTATCTAGTGATACGGAGAGCTTGACCTCAGATAGTCAGCCTACGTCCGTGGAAAGTGAGGCAGAACCTACCTTCTGGGATCGTATTGTGACAGCAGCTATCAATACTTACGCTGCAGCGATCGAGGACGCTGGAGAGGATAATTTACAACAGGCGTACACCCAAATGCACCCCCGCATCAGGAAAACAGCCATGGCGATCTATGAACAGTATACCTTACTACCGCTTGAAATGAAAGGCGACCCCACGCACAGGTCCATCATGAAGACCAAGCGTCACTTGGAAGAGGCTATGGGGCTACCACCCACCGAGGCCCTGGAAAATGCGATCAGAATGCGCAAACAACTGTTTCAGGACATGCTGCCCGAAGAATATCCAGGCCTGCCCGACGACGCTTAGGTCACACCGAGCAAAGATGGAATTTTCTGAAATGGCGACTTCTGATTGGACAAGAATACATCTAACGGACAGGAACTAATATGGCAGATGCAAATGGTGGCCTCTGATTGGGCAAGTCTTTTTGAGTTGTAAACATACCCAACGCGACTCCCCCAGCGTGTGTATGATGTAGGCCTAACATTGGGGAAATTAAACTATATGAAAAAAACTTGTTGTTGTTGTTGTTCTCTCAAGCGTCATCCTTGTTGTTGTTGTTGTTCTCTCTCCGGTCTGTTAAGGCGTAACGACAGACGTCACTGCATTTCGAAGAATTAGTGACATTTCCATGGAATATCTAGAAAATCAGAGCTTCTGAGATATTTCACCAGGGCGTTGAAGCATTAAGCTTGGCGTTGACGGGCGTTGCTACAAGATGACACCTCACACGACGCATTCGGACCAAGGATGGTCCCTCTCTACACCAAATACCTTCCTGCACTGCCCCAAAATGGCCACTTTCGCTAATACTCGTATTGATGACGTCACCGATGACGTCAGATGCTGTGGACGTCCCTCAAATCGGAGTATACACCCCGAGAGCTACAACATGACACCTCCCAGGACGCATTCGACCAAGGATGGTCCATCTCCACCCCAAATACCTTCCTGCACTGTCCCAAAATGGTCGCTTTACTTACTACAACCAACTGCGCATGCGCAGATTGACGCGACTTTGCACTTAAAGCACGCCAGTCTGACTCTACCCCACACATCCTTCACTTTGACATCTTCCACGACCCATTCGGACCCATAGCGGTCCATCTCTACCCCAAACACACCCCCACATAGCCCCAAAATGCCTGCTTTCTATACTACGGCCAGACTGCGCATGCGCAGACATTTGACAACGAACGACACACTAGCCCAGGCGGATGCTGCCTCACGACAACTTCAAAATAAGACCTCACACGACACCATAGGATCATTAGGGGCTCACATAGACCCCAAAACGTCTATTTCCACACCCTTTTCCCACAATTCCCTGTCTGCGCATGCGCAGAATGTTGACAACGAACGACACTAGTCCAATCGGATGCCCCCTCAAATATGCTTCACATTGATACCTCACTCAACTCCATCGGCTCATTAGTGGCCCACCTAGATCCCAAAACGTCTATTTCCATACACTTTGTCTATTGCGCATGCGCAGAATGACGATATTCCCACCCCACATCCACCCATTCGGATGCCCTCTCACATAGGCTTCAAAATAAGACCGTACACGACACCATAGGATCATTACGGGCTCATCTAAACCCTAAAACGTCTATTTCCACACCCTTTTCCCAGAATTCCCTGTCTGCGCATGCGCAGAATGTTGACAACGGCCGAGATACTAGTCCAATCGGATGCCCCCTCACATATGCTTCACATTGATACCTCACTCAACTCCATCGGTTCATTAGTGGCTCACCTAGATCCCAAAACGTCTATTTCCATACACTTTGTCAATTGCGCATGCGCAGAATGACGATATTCCTACCCCACATCCACCGAGTCGGATGCCCCCTCACATAGGCTTCACATTGATACCTCACTCGACCCCATCGGTCCACTAAGGGCCCACCTAGACCCCAAAACGTCTATTTCCATGCCCTTTGTCTACCGCGCATGCGCAGAATGACGATATTCCAACCCCACACCCAGCCCATCAGATGCTCCCTCACATAGGCTTCACATTGATACCTCACTCGATCCAATCGGACCATTAGTGGCCCACCTAGACCCCAAAAACATCTATTTTTATACCCTTTGTCTACCGCGCATGCGCAGAATGACAATATTTCAACCCCACACCCAGCCCATCAGATGCGCCTTGACAAATACCTCACATTGATACCTCATACGACCCAATCGGACCATGCAGCGTATTTGAATTCTGGGGATTACTTTTTCTTCGCGGAAGCTTTTTCCCGCGACCGCATCACCGCCAGACCGCATCACCGTGGAAGAATACATGCCCAGGGACCCTTTGCCGGAACTATAGTGACCCGGAGCTACCTCAGGGTAAAGTCCGTATTCCGTTTTTTATATCTGGAGACATTTTACATGCACCCTCCAGAGGGCAGCACCATCGATGCCAAAGGGGAATCCCCTTTTTGTTTGTTTATTTTTTGCGGAGATATACTGGACAATAAACGCTCGACCCTCGGGTCGCACGGATGCTAGACTAGTCCTAATAACATCGTCCAACAACTATAGATTATGTTTATTACTATAACTCTTCCTTCTCATGGTTTCAGGTATTTTTTCGACCCTGCCCGCTCCAAAGTCACACCCGATCGAGTCAAGGAGCTCTCTCGTGTTGGAGGTAGTTTTCCCCCAACGATCACATGATCGTCACGTGACAAAGTTCCACCTCAAATTTTACCCGGGGGAACAAATAATGAGGTCAATGAGGCTTTAAATCAGTAGTGGCCCACCTAGACCCCAAAACGTCTATTTCCATACTCTTTGTCTACCGGGCATGCGCAGAATGACAATATTTCAACCCCACACCCAGCCCATCAGATGCGCCTTGAGAAATACTTCACATTGATACCTCATACGACCCAATCGGACCATGCAGCGTATTTGAATTCTGGGGATTACTTTTTCTCCGCAGAAGCTTTTTCCAGCGACCGCATCACCGCCAGACCGCATCACCGTGGAAGAATACATGCGCAGGGACCCTTTGCCGGAACTATAGTGACCCGGAGCTACCTCAGGGTAAAGTCCGTATTCCGTTTTTTATATCAGGAGACATTTTACATGCACCCTCTAGAGGGCAGCACCATCGATGCCAAAGGGGAATCCCCTTTTTGTTTGTTTATTTTTTGCGGAGATATACTGGACAGTAAACGCTCGACCCTCGGGTCGCATGGATGCTAGACTAGTCCTAATAACATCGTCCAACAACTATAGATTATGTTTATTACTATAAGTCTTCCTTCTCATGGTTTCAGGTATTTTTCCGACCCTGCCCGCTCCAAAGTCACACCCGATCGAGTTAAGGAGCTCTCTCGTGTTGGAGGTAGTTTTCCCCCAACGATCACATGATCGTCACGTGACAAAGTTCCACCTCAAATTTTACCCGGGGGAACAAATAATGAGGTCAATGAGGCTTTAAATCAGTTTTCTATACTACTCACAAACAAATGCTGAATTGACTTAATAACTAGAATATATAGCATCTCTTATAAACACTAAACAAAAGTTTTCCTCTTTAGAACACCAATGTTATAATGAAACAGTACGTTTTTGAACACTCTTTTGGTCTTCTCGAATATATATGAACAGCAGTGTTCAAAATATTTCCATTTATTTGTACTCTGAATTGTAGTGACCCAATGCCAATGGTGCTCTGAAAACAATAAGCGCAGCAGTGTTCAAAATTTGAACATTTTTTCATTTAATCGCATTCTAAATGCATTAACAAATGTTCGAATGATAATGGCACTGCACACCATGCACAAAAAATATGTTTAACATTCCTATTCAAGAATACAATCGAATATGAAGAGATCATTAGTGTTAAAATTTGAAAACACTCTAGTTTACAAGCTAATAACACGAAACTGTTAGTGTGTATAAGATAAGAAATCTTCCGCATATTGTACCATTGCCATCGAGAACAAGGTGACCTGGTAAGACATTTATCGATATCTTACATTAGTATATTACCCACAGCGACAAGACGAATATCGTACTCACGAGCGGCAATGGTATATCTATTTACCACAGCTCATAAAACCGGGACAATCATCTCGCCATCGCGGTAACATTACACCGAGCCATCGGTATAGAAATGGAGATATGCCTCGTGAAATGTCATCAATTAACCGGCAAGCCTTTCGAATATCATATTGATATGGAGTTAGAGGATATTATTTCACATTGTGCTTTGTTCCGGAATTGACACCAGGGAATAAGGAAAGGAACGAAAGCTGCAGGTTAGCATGAATGACGTCATTCCGACGTTCGCCTTGATGACGTTAGTGTTATCAAGCCCTGCTATTGAGGAAAAGTAACTGAAGCTCGATGATTGGATGAAAAAGTGAATATCGATCTGTACATACAACCACCTCGCTGGGGGTCTAATAATACCCCAGCCACCAGTCAGATTTTTGGACCGTATTTGGGGCCTTCGCGCACATTGCAGGAAGTGACATCATCTATAGTAAAATAGATGTTTACCGAATATTTCGATTACTTTTCAAGTCTGCATAATACCTCTGTTGACCTAGCGTTGAAAAGAATTATCTGGAGATTATTTTCCCTGTTTATCTGGACAGAGCATATTTAAAGTAGTTCGCTCATGTGCAAAACTGAAGGAGTTGTTCGGCCGGATTCAAACTGAACCGTGCGTACGTGGGTTTTCCCCTATACGTCATAGCAACGTAGTAAAGGTCAGCTTCCGCTATTGGAAGCAGGGCTGGATAATGGAGCCTGCGAAATGGAGCATGCGCTGTGGGGAGGATGCTGTACATACAGCTAAGAAGTTACCTGAATTATCATAGCGAAAATTTTATCCGTCCAAAGTCTGTAATTACTTCGCTCAGTAGTAAATCAGCGAATTTTTTACCCAGCACGACACATAATCGCTGCTCCATTTCGTTACAAAATTTAACTGATGAAGACTGATTGATAATACAAAATTGATAACTGTCGTTGAAGACGATAGTTCGGGATAACTCGGTCAACTAATGTAAAATGGAGACCCACACAAAAAGGTACGCTGTGTAATATGGAAAGTCATAGAGGGCTTATTTCCTCGATTCTAATTAGGTGGAGCGGGTAGGATTTGGTTTAATGTCACACTCTAGGTTATTTCACTCATATGGTGACAACCAGTGCGAATGATGGTGGACGAAACCGGAGTACCCGGAGAGAACCACCGCCCGTGGAAAACTTAACTGGCAAACTTTCACACATGCACCAACGGGGCTCGAACCCGTGCAGGTTCAGCAAAGTAAGGCTAGCAATCACCAGCGAAGCGTTTTAGACCATGTAGGGTCAACCGGTGCATTTCCTTTGAAAACTTGCTACCAATAATTAGTAACATGAAAAGATGCGTCAAATAATAAAACTTCATTTCAGGATCGTACTTTTAGAAATTTCGTTAATTTCAAAATCTCAGAGTTCGGCAGAAAACACGATTTTGTGAATAACTTCTACAAAACAATTTTACTGCTTATAAAATTCTTAGACGCATAGTTTGGACAGTAGGTGCAAGGATTCCATGTGAGAAAATGGAAATGAAAATAGAACTCTTGCCAGAATTTAAGCATCATCCGAACGCATGACACGATTATACGTAGAAACTTCTGCTCGTAGCCATGCGGTAACGGGTGATATCTGAGTGTAATAGAGCGTTTCCCAAATGGTCACACCGATTGGTCCCGTTAGCTCCGACATCGGCGCAATCACATTCATAAAACGAAGACACACCTCCAGAAAGCGATCGATTGAAACGATCCCTTGGTGGGCCTCGGAGTGCCCCCATCACAAATTTTAAAGCATATCATTTTCCTGTGAACTGTCGCCAATTTTATTTTTTACAAATATGTTAGGCCGCTTGTAATATGATTTTTCTCAAGGAAAACAAAGAAGCATGCTCCATTAGAGTGAGAAATAAAATAGCTAATTCGCACAACTTCGGTTTGGTCTCCCAGTCTTGCGCCTCGAGCATGTCGAGCGCTTAAGTGAAATTGACACGTCTCCTGTCTGAGATTTCCAGGTCAAAGTATTTGAATACGGACAATTTCATTGGCTCGTTTAAATGGAGCGGACATGCGACTTGATGCTTGGGGAAGCTGACATCGGACGAAATACACGGAGAATGAAGACATTGAGCTAAGGGTAGTATTAAGTGAAACGTGAAATGCTCTTAGCAAGCTAAGATGGAATTTAAGCAAAGTCACTTTTTAGCTAAAAGCGAAATTCCAGGAAATGTTTTGCATATTATAGATTTCTAACTGTGTCTCAGGATTCAAGAGAGATCATATAGATATTATATAGATATTATATAGAGATTATATAGAGATTATATAGATATTATATAGAGATTATATAGATATTATATAGAGATTATATAGATATTATATAGATATTATATAGATATTTTTTCGTCATAAAGATTAAGATCACTGCCGGAATTATGAAATATTCGTTAAAAACCGCTTGTATGGGAAGATATGGGTTGACCCTAACCTGTAGACCACTTGGCCACCGAGGGCGTCCTTAACGCCATTCACCGGCCAAAAACCTGCACTGGCCATTACTCCCAACTGTTTCTTAGTCTTGAACCAAAACAGCTAAACTATGTAAAGACGGATTTCTCTTGGTGGTTTTGGTTTGGGCTTATTTTACACTGGCGAATAAGGATGGATTTTATGCAATTTATGGATTTCACTGACCATTACTCCCAACTGTTTCTTAGTCTCCAACGAAAACAGTTAAACTATGTAGAGGTTTTGGTTTGGGCCTGTTTTACACTGGCGAATAAGGATGGATTTTATGCAATTTAAATAGAGTGGAAAGTTGCGGTAAGGACCCATGAGGACAAATCCTTTGCGACGTGTGCAGGTATATGGCCAGTGCTTGGCGTTAAGGTACGAGCCATCTGCTAAAAGTGGTGATAGAAGGTCATTTCCCCCCGAATATTGCGTCCCCTCTTCATTTTCTAACCACTATAGGAAAAGTTGGGTACACTTGGACCTGAGAGACCAGTCAACGTTTCTGTTTTATAATGGCTAAATATTTCCCCTTTTTTCATGGCGGCGGGTGAATATTATGAGAAACCTATCATAAAAATTAGCTTGATGACAGAAGCCGATCACACAAGGGAGAGCCAAATCGACAAATCAACGTCGTATAAAATGAAATACTGCTGGCACTTATTCGATACAGGCCCAGTTTTAGTGACAGCTTCAACATATTACATGAAAACCGTCCTTGTTCCTCCGGATAAACGGGAATATCTCTTCGTCTCCTTAGACAAAAGAGTTACGGTAAGTTAGTCATGTGCTATATCATAGTTACGGTAACTTATAGTCATGTGCTATATCATAGTCACGGTAACTTAGTCATGTGCTATATCATAGTCACGGTAACTTAGTCATGTGCTATATCATAGTTACGGTAACTTAGTCATGTGCTATATCATAGTTACGGTAACTTAGTCATGTGCTATATCATAGTTACGGTAACTTAGTCATGTGCTATATCATAGTTACGGTAACCTAGTCATGTGCTATATCATAGTTACGGTGACTTAAGTCATGTGTTATATCATAGTTACGGTAACTTAGTCCTGTGCTTTATCATAGTTACGGTAACCTAGTCATGTGCTATATTATAGTTACGGTAACTTAGTCATGTGCTATATCATAGTTACGGTAACCTAGTCATGTGCTATATCATAGTTACGGTAACTTAGTCATGTGCTATATCATAGTTACGGTAACTTAGTCATGTGCTATATCATAGTTACGGTAACTTAGTCATGTGCTATATCATAGTTACGGTAACTTAGTCATGTGCTATATCATAGTTACGGTAAATTAGTCATGTGCTATATCATAGTTACGGTAACTTAGACATGTGCTATATCATAGTTACGGTAACGTAGTCATGTGCTATATTATAGTTACGGTAACTTAGTCATGTGCTATATCATAGTTACGGTAACTTAGTCATGTATATCATAGTTACGGTAACACATGTGCTATATCATAGTTACGGTAACGTAGTCATGTGCTATATTATAGTTACGGTAACTTAGTCATGTGCTATATCATAGTTACGGTAACTTAGTCATGTGCTATATCATAGTTACGGTAACTTAGTCATGTGCTATATTATAGTTACGGTAACTTAGTCATGTGCTATATCATAGTTACGGTAACTTAGTCATGTGCTATATCATAGTTACGGTAACTTAGACATGTGCTATATCATAGTTACGGTAACGTAGTCATGTGCTATATTATAGTTACGGTAACTTGTCATGTGCTATATCATAGTTACGGTAACTTAGTCATGTGCTATATCATAGTTACGGTAACTTAGTCATGTGCTATATCATAGTTACGGTAACTTAGTCATGTGCTATATCATAGTTACGGTAAATTAGTCATGTGCTATATCATAGTTACGGTAACTTAGTCATGTGCTATATTATAGTTACGGTAAATTAGATATGTGCTATATCATAGTTACAGTAACTTAGTCATGTGCTATATTATAGTTACGGTAACTTAGTCATGTGCTATATTATAGTTACGGTAACTTAGTCATGTGCTATATCATAGTTACGGTAACTTAGTCATGTGCTATATCATAGTTACGGTAACTTAGTCATGTGCTATATGATAGTTACGGTAACTTAGTCATGTGCTATATCATAGTTACGGTAACTTAGTCATGTGCTATATCATAGTTACGGTAACCTAGTCATGTGCTATATCATAGTTACGGTAACCTAGTCATGTGCTATATCATAGTTACGGTAACCTAGTCATGTGCTATATCATAGTTACGGTAACTTAGTCATGTGCTATATCATAGTTATGGTAACTTAGTCATGTGCTATATCATAGTTACGGTAACTTAGTCATGTGCTATATCATAGTTACGGTAACTTAGTCATGTGCTATATCATAGTCACGGTAACTTGGTCATGTGCTATATCATAGTTACGGTAACTTAGTCATGTGCCATATCATAGTCTTAACCATCTATGAATATACCTTCTTCTAAGTAACAAACATGTATGCATACCTCACATAGCTCAAAACACCGAGTCTGCATCATGGATTGGAATGCAGCCAGTCACTCCGATTACCCAGTAATTCTGAGTTTCCAGTACCCAGTACTTTCCACCAAGTCTCCGAATATCCGATACCCAGTACTTTCCACAAAGTCTCCGAATATCCAGTGCTCAGTATTTTCCACTAAGTCTCCAAATATCCAGTACGGTACCAATGTACTTTCCACAAATTCTCCAAATATCCAATACCCAGTACTTTCCACAAAGTCTCCGAATATCCAATACCCAGTACTTTCCACAAAGTCTCCGAATATCCAGTACCCAGTACTTTCCACAAAGTCTCCGAATATCCAGTACCTAGTACTTCTCACAAAGTCTCCGAATATCCAGTACCCAGTACTTTCCACAAAGTCTCCGAATATCCAGTACCTAGTACTTCTCACAAAGTCTCCGAATATCCAATACCCAGTACTTCTCACAAAGTCTCCGAATATCCAGTACCCAGTACTTTCCACAAAGTCTCCGAATATCCAGTACCTAGTACTTCTCACAAAGTCTCCGAATATCCAGTACCCAGTACTTTCCACAAAGTCTCCGAATATCCAGTACCTAGTACTTTTCACAAAGTCTCCAATTATCCAGCACCCAGTAAATTCCACAAACTCATTCGATTCTACCAGTTTGAAGGCATTTTGGTGCGCGCGTATTATAGGTCACTGGAGGAACAGTCTTCGTGAGCTCACCTCGTCTGTCGACGTAGACAGACACATAGCTCTACAGAAAAGACAATAGGCATCTATTTCGTCAGTGCAGCGATTTGATGAAGAACGAAAGAGGAGGCGTGCGGTTACAACTCCCAGCTTGTAACGCATCGGTGGTTGTACCTCGATTGAATGGCCATTGCATTTCCAATTGCACGATGGTCAAAGGACGCCGCAGGTTGACTTTCACTCACCACGGTATGAGCCGAATTCCAGCAAATACGTGGAAGCTGTCGTTGCGATGGCACCGTTATAGCTTGCTTCAATCTCAGCTCGTATTTAGACCAAGGTGCCTAATAAATCCTCCAATGCTCGATGCATTGATCGGTGGGAGAATCTGCAGACTGCTAGTCCTCGCAGTAGTGCATGGTTTATTGGTATAAAAACAAGCAGAGATCTGAAATAGAACGCCGTCATCTGTTTTCCCATGCGCGGAGAGTCATTAATTCTTACCTACGAGCATTCCACAACTTCTCAGGCTCACTATGGATAGAACAAAAAACGTCGATACTAGCAACGAAATATCGGCTATGAAGGACACCAATAATTAACCTAGATCTGTAGATGAATTCAACTGGATAACTACCGGTATCGTGTGTTATATACAGTGTAATATCATCGGCTGATACCTTTTGTTCTTATCCTCTCGGAAATTTTGGTCATTTCCATCGCTAAAGGGGTAGAAGCAAACATAATGGTTCCGTGTATGAAGATTTATTTTGTTCAAAACAATGATTCCCCGACATAATTATTAGTTTGTGACGGAAAAGAGAAATACAATGAAATACACTGAATGTCCAAAATCGCTCCCCAATCTTCTTCAGAAGGTGGAGCCGTCACCAGGGACACCAATCATATATGACGAAAATATGTAAAATGTGAGCTTTTGTGACGTAATGTTTGTTGTCGAAGTTAGTTGTCCATAATATCAAGCAGGAACCACAGGCAGCACATGCAGGTGCTAAAGACACTCGGCTATGATCGAGTAAATAGAGGGGAGTCGAGGTTTTGATTATGGACTCGGCTATGATCGAGTAAATAGAGGGGAGTCGAGGTTTTGATTATGGACTCGGCTATGATCGAGTAAATAGAGGGGAGTCGAGGTTTTGATTATGGACTCGGCTATGATCGAGTAAATAGAGGGGAGTCGAGGTTTTGATTATGGACTCGGCTATGATCGAGTAAATAGAGGGGAGTCGAGGTTTTGATTATGGACTCGGCTATGATCGAGTAAATAGAGGGGAGTCGAGGTTTTGATTTGCGTAAAACCAAAATGTTAAAAGTGGTTCTACATGTAGATGAAACGAATTTGATTCTATACGGATCCATGTTGAATCTATAGTTGTAAAAGGAGGAAAGATTTCCGTGGGCATATGTCGGAAATTTTAAATGAGTGAGCCTGGATTGTTTTGACCTTGTTAGTTAGTGTCTGGCACAGGCATCTGGAACTAACATTCTATTCTACCTGACATCAGAACAAATAATATCTTAATGCTTGTTTAGCCATCTTGGCGTAACGCAAAACCTTGTGAATAGTAGGCGCGATTGAACGTTTTCCACTAAAACGTCTCCGCTAGTTTATTGCGAGTGCAAACACGGAAAAATCACGAATGCAAAAGCGAAGCGGAACGGATCGATGAAGCCCAGCAAGAACAGGTCGTAAGTGAGGAGAAAGTAGGTCACAAGCGTGCAATACGAATCGACCACAAAACGACTGCCTCATCCTTGACGCAATTTCTCCATGAATGAACGTTCAAAATCAGATTTATCAGCCGAGGAAATTCTCCATTAGGACACTAAATCAATGAGGCGGATCTATTATTGATCAAGATTCCAGAAGTGTTGAGAGAACGTGAGCTAGTTACATAAATCATTCAAAGCTAACGACGATTATTCAGCCTTAAAAAGTAAGATTCCCGCTCATCAGCTGACTAAAAAAATATTTGTTCCAGGTTCTAAGAAAACCCGTAGGAGGAAATGACGGACGACCTTTAAAAAAGCTCTTTCTATTTCTTTTATGATGGTCAGACGGATGGTAGTGACATCACTTAAGATGTAACATTTTGCTGAATGAACCCAAATAAACGTTCACCATATACAGCTACAGGGCATTCATCGAGTTAGAGAGTCACCGTTGCTGGATAGACGAGTTTGGAGACATTTCTGCGCATATCCGTTTTCAAAACGAGGTCAACGCTGCTTCGCGTTCTCTAATATTGTGAATACTGAGGACTGGTTACTGAATGTCTGATTTGAAGCCAGTTGGATTGTATGGAGATACAGGAGCTCGATACAGGATGTTTGATCAGGATGAAATAGTGACTTTGTGATGCATAAATATGGACATAAATCAGTGTAGGGGAAGAGTACCTTCCTTATATTTCAGAAAGAGTTACGTCCCCTATTTCCGGGCCAGTTTATTTTTAAGATGGTGAAAGGTTTCATTCATTCACCTCAAGAGCAAAGAACAGTAGTGAGATATATGAAAAGGTGGAAAAATTGACGACTTCCGGCGATTAAAACGCAAACCTATGACTCAACAGGAAATTGTCTCTCGACAGCTCACATTCACACTAGAATAAATGGTAAGAGATAGCCTTGGGATCTCAATGCGTGTTTATTGTAGGTGTTCATGTGAAAACTATGAAGTAAATCGCACGGTCCTTAGTACCAACTCAGATACGCGGAATTAGATACGCTAGGTTTGGGGCTGTGATGAAAGATCAGCCCAAATAAGTAACTCATCTGATGTCGTCTGACAACCCACACATTGTAAACGCATTGGGCAAGTTTGCTTGGGAAAATCTCCCCACATCTGACTGAGAGGGTACATGTAACTGTCCTCTATTAGTGTGTGTTATTATTAGGTCTTTCCATTTCCAATGGATAGACCTTTTGTTATTCTACGGATTATTATTATTATTCTTCTTATTATTATTATTTCACTTTTGAAATAGCGGCTAAACGGCTTTATATACAGCTTAGATATTTGGCTCATTTGTAGATACTAGGCTGAAGTTGCTGGTACAAGTATTCAATTTTGACCTTGACCTTGACCTATTGAGCTATCGGCTTTTCTGATAAAAACACCATTTTGCGAATATTGACCAAACGCATAAGGCGATGGAGCTGAAATGTAAAATGTGAAAGTTTGCAGATACATCCAACAAAATAACCAATAAAATAAGTAGGTCAAACAAGCGGTTTTCGAGTTCTCTCCCCTGGTGCTGTTTTTCGTGTGGGCTGTGTACAGCCAAAACTAAAGCACATATCTAAAAGAAAGTTGATGGTTGGTAAGTGTTACATATGGCCATGCTGTAGTTATATTTTTGAATTGTTACGTAACAAGAAAAAGTAGTTATCTCCCTTTTAATGTTTTTCAAAACCCGGTATTTTATAAGGAAATAAGCTACGGCATTGATACTCCTAATATTAATGAACACTTTAATGACCGAAAAGAATGTGACCTTAAATTTGACCTTTGACCTCTAGGAGCGTCTCTATATGAGTGCAAAGTTTGGTGGCGAAATCTTGAACGGCTAATGCGATCAGTCTAAAAATAAGGTCACGTGACCTACATCATGTCACAAGGTCACCATTTGTCTCAGAACTCAGCCTTGACCTTGACCTTTGAAGTGGTAAGCATCCAAATATCGAAAATACGGCTTCCATTTTCTGGAAAACTAACACGCTGATAGGCAAGAAACAATGTCACAATAGTCAGCACAATATTGTCTTTCTTTCGGTGCTAGTTATAAAACGATCGGATGTAACCTTGACCTTGAATATCGCACAATGTAAAAAACATTGTTCGCGTTTTTCTCAAAAACTACAACATGCAGGAACCTGTAATTTGTTACATTTGTAGGCCATGATGCAAGTATGACGTCAATGCATTTTCACCTTGACCTTGACCTTGGCTCTTGAGATATGGCCGCCGACAGTTTTGGGACTACAGGGTTATAGGTCGAGAACTGTTGGGAATTTCAAGTTGAAATTTGCACATGAATCTAGGTCATTATACGACGTAACAGAAAAACATTAGAAGCCACCAAGTTATACCAGAAAGAATAGAACATAATTAGCAATTTGTAAAATTTACGCTTTATTCAAATTTTACGAAAACTATTTACTCAATCATCACTATATTTTGCAATTATTGAGAGAATATATATATGTATTTGCCTGTGAAATTTCGGGAATGTAGCTTTGATGGGTTTGGAGATATTAATAAAACAATTTTCTCTAACTATTAAGCCGCTAAATGGTTCTCTCGCCCTGTTTCTGGTCATTTGTTGATTTCATCTATTCAATGGTCGCTGTCAATTTCGCTATAGCGATTCGGCTGTGGCACTCGAGGCATCCCGTGTTGGCAATAAAATTAATGTCGTGTTACATGACGGGGCTGGCTCATTTTTGGAAACCTTATAACTCTTGAACCGTAATAGATACAGACTTCTAATTTGTTACCTGGTACTTCCGACAATGAGTTCTTTCGTTGACAATGACCCCATATTTCCTGGTACAAACCCAAATATGGGCCCAATTTTGCTTCATGTCACATGACCATCGATATTTGGAGTCATTTTGTCGGTCAGAAAAACAGTCTGTCAGAAGCACAGTCTCCAGGCGACCAAAGCTCAAGCTTGACTTTCTCCATTCAAGCCATTGTTTGGATTCCAGGGACAATTTTCTAAACACATTTCAACGTACTAACATTTTCGGATCGATGAAGGAGCCATCTAGGGCCCAAATGAAGCTCCAAAATGTGTTCATCAGCTGCCGCTTACAAATATAGGCAAGTGTGTTAGAAGAAAAACGCAATAAAAAACTATAAGGTAGTAACAAGCAATGTGAAAAAAGCGTGTCTGTGCGTGTAAAGCGACCAAAATAAAAAAGGATCGCGACCAAAGCGGCCTGCGACCATGTATTTACTCATTTGCAGTAAGAAGGGAAAGACCGCGTCATTGTACCAACAATGTCTAGCTTTAATTGTATTTTGACTTGTTTATTCTCCGTCCGTATATAGATTAGCGTGCCCTTAAGGCCTATCATTTAGCATTGTACATGTATAGCCATGTATGTTTGTGTTTGTATTGCCTTTAGCCCTCGTGGCATAAGTGTGCAAATAAATCTATCTATCTATCTATCTATCTGATGTTAATGGATGAGCATCGAAAGAGTCTGATGGAGTAAACGCCTGAAATTGGAGTAAACATGGTAAATGCAAGAATTCTCAGAAATGTCCTTTGATAACATAAGCAGTCCCAAACCTTTGGTTGGGGGGGGGGGGGGTTAGGGGGAGGGGGTTTGGTTTAATGTCGCACTCAAGAATATTTCACTCATACGGTAACAGCAAGTTTATAGGTGGAGGAAGCCGGAACCAGCGGAGAACCACCACCCGTCGGCAAGTAACTGGCAAACTTCCAAACATGCATCATAGGGGCTCAGCGGTGTGAGGCTGGTGATCAGCAGCGAAGAGCCTCTGGACGAATACTAGCACAAGTTCCGACAAAAACGAAGAATTTCCGAGTCCATGATGACTCTAGGTTTCCCCAAATTAAATTAATTTTAGTACATGTAGCACATTTTCAGTTTAAATCCAGCATTCGATCAACTATAGCGACTTTTACAAAATCAAACGGAAATTTAACCTGAAAAACAAAAATCTATCGCCCAGAAAACAAAATACAAGTAAAACCAGAGTTGCACGCACGCTGGAGCGAACCCACGTCTTTTAAAGCCTTGAAGAGAAAGCACCGTCTTCAAATACCAGGTTTACTGTATACTAGCATATATGAGTAAAGTTTATATAATCTTACTATGCTTCTGTATTCAATTTCAATAACATATATCAGAACGTTGTGTTGTGCAATACTTTATTCACAAACCTTTCATATTATCCAGTTTGAAACTACTAATGTAGGCCATTGTGAAGCAGATCTGCCACGTCCCCTTACTAGTATGAATCTTCACATACCCAAGTCGAACACTACACATGTTGCCGTGGCTGAACATAACACATTTTCTCATCAGAATACGGTTTGGTGATGTTATAGCTCTATAAATATTCCGTGGTCCATACTTGGAGAAGGGCAACTGTCTTATCTTTTTAAAATTCAAATTTCACTTGCTATTCAAAGGAAATGAGCATTTCCCATTTGAAAATCAATACCACCACTTGCCATATTTGGAGATCACACAGACATCAAAGAAAATCCTCACTGCATGGTGTTGGCAAGCTCATATGTTGATTGGCGATATGACATCACGTGCTTTTACGTGATCACTACCAGGACAAATGCGTGACAAATTGCTGCATGCATCACGAGCTTAATTAGCAAAAACATATCCATGGACGCAATTCTACCGCTAAAAGCATCTTTTAAATTCCGCATCACTGTTGAACACAATGGGGTCAAATTAAAAAAAAACAAATAGTCGTCGAGCTATATACTATATATTCCGAAGGAAGACAAACGAAGATAAAAAGTGGCCAATTGCAAGAGTTAGTGAGTGAATAGGATTTAACGTCGCTTTCAACATAATTTCAGTCATATCGCGACGAACCAACTAAGAACCACCCAGCCAAGTTGCGTTCCTGCTGCTTCAAAGAAGAAATCCTTGAAGCAGCATGGAACCATCCACCCTCCATCCATCCTATAAAACACCGAGGACACAAGACAGAGACAGGACGCTTACATGGTGCAATGAAGACAAGTGATGTAAAAGAGTTCGAAACCATATATCGACTATATGGATAGAAAGGGATGACCAGGGCGCCCTTTGATATTTCAACATACACTCGAGGTTTGACGATCAGCCTTGTTACGAAACAAATACATTGTGAATTAGCTTTGTAATATGTTCCTAGACGACTGTTTGTTTCCCCGATGGCGAGTTGGAATGGGAATTACTTCGCTTTTAGAAGTCTTCAGACCAGCTAATTTTGTCAGCAGTTATTGTAGCTGCCGTGAAGGGCCAGCTCAGTTAACAGTTAATATGAACACTTGGAGAGTCGGGGAGAGAGAAACTCTGTACCTCCAGGTTATTCGAGGAACACAAGATAATTTCTAGCAAGAGATAAATGGTTTCACACTCTATAACCTGAACCAATAAAAGCTCAACTCAAAAATGTTCTGAGCCGTATCATGTCCACTAAAACGTTTTCTTCTGTTCATTCAGATTTTACCACAGTATATTGAGTAGACCTGGCATGGAGATCTGCTATGAAATTCAATGAATACAAATCACCCAATGCCTCTAAACACGCCCCACATTTTATTTCAAAGATAGTATTTAGCAAATTAAATTATTTGTTGTTAATGGATTCGATATTTAATACCTCAAGGAATTTGTTATAAATATCTAATTCATTCGCCTCCAGAGCGAAGAGCTGGCCCTTTTGTATCGACACACTGACCGCAGTCAATTAATTCCTGGTCCTTTACATGCATACAGGGAGATCGACCTGTCAGTTATCTCAGTACATCATTGGTCAAGGTGTATTCTCTGGTCGATGATCTCAGAACATCATCGGTCAAGTTGAATTTCCTAGAACGGCAGCCAGCATGATCAATCTTAACCCAATAGTCCGTCAAAGAGAAAAGATAAACGGAGAGGCAGGCACTGACAAGATGTAGATGGGTAATTAAATATCACACCATTTGATTAACTGTTCTTGTACAAAGGGAATAAACAACATCGATCTACAGAGGACTTCTGAAAATGACCGTCGTCAGCAAAAACATGGACTAGTCAGAGAGAAACGGTACAACGGTATGCAATACACCTACACAGGGAATCGCTGGTATTAGGCCTTAGGACTTCATGTTGGACTATTACATATACGCGGTCATGTGACTTCTGACAGAACCGAGAACCAACAATGAGGTCACCGGGACTACTTAACTTTATCACGTGACACTCTCATTCTTTAAACTGATAACTCGTTATTTCATATTTTAATGGATCATAACGTAAATCATTGTCAGTACATTCAACATAAATTTGAGATCCCACGGTTTGGTGTTTGAAACAGGCGTATTGGGCGAATCCGGCGCGTCACATCTGGACATTTATAAGAAACACATGATAGGTCCGAATCGAAAATCGTAAATTTCCGGCCCTTCATAGATTTCCGACCCCTTCGAAGATTTCAACTCGGAGGTTCCGAATGATGGATCGGAATTATGCATACAGGAAGCCCTGTCCTCACAAACTCGGTTGAAACAACATTCCGCGGGCACATATCGAATTTATATTTAGAGATGGTCAATCGAGACACCCTTTGATATTTCAAGACAGGCAGTAAATATTTTGCCGACTGATGCGTTTATTGTAGCAAAATCCATCCGCGGTTCGTGCTGTGGGAAAACAAGGCGTATGGTGAGAAAATGTGTGCTGAGTGAGTTGCTTTCAACAAGGTTTCAGTCATATCACGGCCACACAGTCAAATTATCATCATCAGTGGGTCAACCAGTCATTGATCTATCCACTTCCTACTGAGCGCCAAGTGAGGGAGATGAAAAGTTACATTTTTTAAGTCTTTGGTATGCCCCGGGATCGAACCTGGGACCTGCCTCTTGCTCGGGGAGCACTCTGCCACAAGGCGAGAGCACTGCGGTAGGAAGATGAAGGGGTTGACTTTGGACCTTGGGTTGACCGGAGACGATTGAACTCACTTCCGGAAAAATGGACTTTACACCCATCAACAATTCTTCTCATGCGATGCCACTAAAACGTATCCTAAACCAATTACACAAAGATTAAAATATGTTTGATGCGAGTATCGATTCCTATTCGATTTGATCGAATCTTGAAATCGACATGGAATTTGATGGGCGTGAATTAACGTTTACATGGTCTATGAATGGTATTCTCGATCCTCGCATTTCCATAAGTTCTAAAATCCTCGCCGAAGGTTTACCTGGACATTTTTGGAGATTCTAATGAGTTCTTGAGTCGATGCCTCTTTTATAGAATCTCGTACATTTCATCCCCCGCACTTATTTTCAATTAGCATGTCGGTATCCCAAAAAAGCCTGCGATTTTTGCTTTGAGTTCCGATGTCGATTTTAGACAGACATCAAAGAAGTTTGGAGCGATGATTGCGTTCACTGATTGGTTTGATTTAGAAGAAACCCCTTGATCTATTTATATCCAGAACTGGTATGGGTAACTAGCCAAGCCAGTGTGTCAAAAAATCCTGAAGACGCCCATGGTTCTCCCAGTTTTTTCAGTACGGCTTTGTGCGTACAAAGGGGTACCAAGACAAAGGAATCATCCACGCGATCACAGTGAACTCATATCTATCAGTATAACTTAACCAAAAACCAGAAAGAGACTTACGAACTTGTACATAGCGATTCTTATTTACTTCTATTTATATCTCCTACTAATCTCTCATTGTTATTTATTATTTATTTATTTATATATTTAGCGCTGGAAAAGATATTCAATAAACAAAGTAATGTTTACAATAAATATCTTCCAGGAATGTACCATAATATACCTCATTTCTCAACTGAAATATTCTTCACGATCTTTGATTAATTCGTCTCTTACGATTAATTCGTAACCGCAAATTAATTCCTGGCTCTTACACGTATCTGACCAAAGGCGATCGCTCGGACAATTACCCCAGTACGATCTTGGACAGAAGAGTCCTCGACTGCGATAGCCAGCAGAATAAATCCTAACCAGATATGTATATTCCGTCAAAGAGATAAGATGAAACGAGAAGCAGTCATTGCCAAGAGATACACCAGATAATTAAATATTGCATGGATAATTATCACGGCACGGGACTGAGTAGATGCTCATCGATCGAAAAGGGCCGAGCCGTTGAAATCGAGACAAATATAACTCATCGAGAGGGAATATGGCAACACGATATTGCAAAACAACATTCAGTTGGAAGCCGTGGATTATGGTGGATTTCCACGTTCATATAATCACAAGTTTGTTTCACCAACGTTCTAAGAAATATTTGCTATGTGGATTCTGTTTCACGTGGTTCTATGTCCAACCAATGTTGGTTCCATGTATAGCATTCGTAGCGAAAAGAATTTGGATTCTTTATTTTGGTCCCAATATAGCTGTGTAGCAAGACAATGAATCATATTTGGTGTTGTGAAGAACCGAGCTGTTTAACAGTAAGAAGTAAATGCGACAGATCTGACATTCAACATTCAGCCGTCATCCACAAAAGAATTCTCGCGTCAATAATCTAAAGCCCTTATGCGTACGACGGATTCCAAATATGCATGGAATGAAAACATATTAAAAACAACACATGAAGTTTTTCTGCAAGAGAGAAGGGGTCGACATTTTTCTGCAAGAGAGAAGGGGTCGACCGTTTTCTGTAAGAGAAAAGGGGTCGACAGTTTTCTGTAAGAGAGAAGGGGTCGACAGTTTTCAAGGATGACAGCGAGTCAAGATGATCTTAGCATGAAATCCGTATCACTGACCATTATTCATCAACCAAATGAATGCCATATCATTTTCTATGGTATGATGACGCGGATTGATTGTGACTGTTCATTTGAAAGCGTAAAGCACCTGACGTTCAAATGGACCCGGTGTGAAAGAAACGCTGTTCCCCAGAAACCCGTGTTGTCGGTCTATCCAAGTTGCCTATGAACTCGGCACCTCTTCCCACTTCCCTTATATGTGTCGTAATCTTATACTTTTACCTAGGGAGGGTTCTCCAATCCATGTGATGGGCTCTCATATCCATGTGGCGGGCTCTCATATCCATGTGGCGCTTTTCAGATGTCAGTGTCCGTGGGTTGAATCGTGGCAAGCGGACACTCATATCTGAGGGACCACTGTTGCTCTTTCACCGAGTTAAGCGGAATTGGCAGACACAAGCCATATCCAAAACGTGTCTGAACATACACTAGAGATGTAGTTTATTGAAGGCGGGAAGCGCTCAATAATGTTCTCGCGGGTCACCGATATCACCTCATAATAACCGCCAGGTGATCATTTCTACACGGATTATTGGGAATGCATCTCACCACCACATGCCCCCAAATCTCTTAGATTCCGTTTGGATGGATTGGTCCAACCGACCTCGCACAACCAGGAATGATTGTTGATTGATTTCGCTGAGCTTTTCTGATAATTCGCAGGAGGTCTTACATCGATCGGAAATAAATATATTCTGCATTCTGTCCACACTAAAACCAAGCATTGTACCAAAGTTTGTCACTGAACGACAAGATTACAACCAGGGAAAACGTGACAAATTACTGGAACAGTCGCTTACAGGAGAGGATTCTTGTCGTCGTACTTCATTCGATACCGGATCATTCAATGTTGCTTTTAACATACAAATATATTAACGATCATCGATATGCAGTAAGGCATGTCCAAAACAAGACAACATCGTCAAGGTATGAAAAAACATGATCGACCACATGGATAGCCATGATTGATAATTCCAGCCCATGTACTCTCAGCTTTGCACGATCACTGTCATTTGGAATGAATACTTTGCATTCTAGTTAGCATTGAATAGGGACAGGACCAGAACTGAAGCTATGGGGATTTCTGCCTCCAGGTGCTTTTAACTGTACAAGCTAGAGATGATCGACTGTTGTATAGATATGATCCATCACGTCTAATAGGATTGCTTCAAACAAACAACACATAGCGAACCTGGACCTCGTAGCGTCACTGAAACGTTTCCAGTAGCAATGAACCTCTATGAAACAAACTCTCCACAGGTCAATGAAAACGCCGGATTTCTATTTAAAAATTTAATCAGGGGCTTCAAATGATATCCCAGGATGCAGCGTTTTTTTTCTGTAGAAACATTGAATCTTCTCCGTGAATTAATTAATATCTCATGTCGTGAAAGATGTCAAGGCCATGACCCAACCTGCTCACTGGGCTGAAACGCAGGAGCAAGCTGGCGCAATCTATCACAGCAAACAATCGCTCTCTATTGTTTGGAGGGGCCTCGACTCGACCCAGGCCCAGCCTCATTACGATGAAGTCATGAATCTGTAGCACTATACATGTATATGTCCGTTATTTGTGTTATTGTTTTGGTTTCGAAATGCATTTGAGTGTAATAGCTGAAAATTTAATTTACGATACTCTCAGAAAGAGGAAATGCTCGCCGGAGATCGTAGAACGTTGCCAGAGCGCGGGCACGAATTAAGTTTCATGGAAGTGATCCGGTCATAGATAAACAAACGTATGCGCTCACTGCAATGAAAACCTGCAGTGGTTTGTTATCATTGTGGACAGTTTGGCTATGACCTCTGAAAATGTTCGACGGATATACATAAACATGTAATGTAGAGGTTTAGGTTCTTGGATTGTTTGTGTATTACATAATTGACATCATATTGAATACCTCGACGAATCACCCATAATATACTCAATTTCTTAACTAAAACATTCCTTATCGAGGGAGAATATCCGAATTATTTGCCGCTGGATGCGGTGAAGCTCCGCGAGAGTAGCGACAATTCGCCTGCGAAATGGACAATGGTCGGTGCGTTTAGCTTGCACACGGCACTCGACCCAGCAAAGGGGTGAAGACGGGTGACGCGAATGCAGAGATCCAGTTCCCATTTTCAATCGCGCCGCTCGCCCTTATTGACGAATCACAGTATCTTTTTGTTCGTCGGTTGACGAGAAGAACCATCGAAAATAATCTACCTCGTCCATTTTGTTTGGCCCTCGTGATAATGTAGTTGCGTTTGCCGCCCGCATCTGGTGCGATACCCCCAAAGTGGAGGAGCGCCAAAATTCGCTCAGCGAATTCGCCAGCACCGCTTGCCGCGTCCGGTGTTTCACAGCGGACGCGGTGAAACGGCGAAGCGGTGAAGTGGGGCTACTCGAAAGCAGATCTCCAATTCCTATTTTCAATCGCGTCAATAGTCCCAGCCGCCTCGGCAATTTCGATACTGACCACAGCCCAGTTATGTTCGTCTGTTGACGAGAGGAATCAGAAGAAGTTCTTCCTCGACCTCGTCCAATTTGTTTGGCCCTTGTGGTAATGCATTTGCGTTTGCCACTCGCATCTGATGTGAAACCCCCAAAAGCGAAGGAGAGAAAATATTCACCAAGCGAATTCGTCCGCGCCGAGTCCGGTGTGAAAAGACCTTTAGAGTGAATAGCATGTCCTTTCATATTGACATGATCATCGCAAATTAATTTCTGGCCCTTACACGTATCTGACCGAAGGAGATCACTCGGGCAATTACCCCAGTCCGATCTTGGACTGAAGAATCCTCGACGACGGCAGCCAGTAAAATCAATCCTAACCAGATTGTCGGTCAAAGAGATAAGCTGAACGGAGAGGCAGGCACTGACAAGATGGCCACGAGGTACTTAAATATTGCACTAGTTGATTAACTCTCGATTTCAATGATCAAGGGAATGTTCGACATGGAAGAGTGTAGATGTGAATGGACCGTCGACAGCGAGCCATGGATTCTTTAGAGAAAAACATGAGAGAATACAATCCATTTTCACAGGGATCAGCAGTGGAGGCACCAAGAAAACTAACGGTTTATTAATCAAATTCTAGCAAAACGTGTCTGAACCGGTATGTGGTACCGAACTTTTGTATATGCCTATACTCTACATAGTATTATGGAATAGGCATATACGACATACAAATGGTCTTTTATTTGTTTGTTTTTCTAGAATTTATGATTGGTGGCTAACACACAATACGATCATGATTGGTGGCTAACATACAATACGGTAAAACGTAACATTTATGATTGGTGGCTAACCTACAACACGGTAAAACGTAACATTTATGACTGGTGGATAACCTACAACACGGTAAAACGTCACATTTATGATTGGTGGCTAACCTACAACACGGTGAAACGTAACATTTATGATTGGCGGCTAACCTACAACACGGTAAAACGTAACATGTATGACTGGTGGCTAACCTACAACACGGTAAAACGTAAGATTTATGATTGGCGGCTAACCTACAACACGGTAAAACGTAACATTTATGATTGGCGGCTAACCTACAACACGGTAAAACGTAACATTTATGATTGGTGGCTAACCTACAACACGGTAAAACGTAACATTTATGATTGGTGGCTAACCTACAACACGGTAAAACGTAACATTTATGATTGGTGGCTAACCTACAACACGGTAAAACGTAACATTTTTGATTGGTGGCTAACCTACAACACGGTAAAACGTAACATTTATGATTGGTGGCTAACCTACAACACGGTAAAACGTAACATTTATGACTGATGGCTAACCTACAACACGGTAAAACGTAACATTTATGATTGGTGGCTAACCTACAACACGGTAAAACGTAACATTTATGATTGGTGGCTAACCTACAACACGGTAAAACGTAACATTGATGATTGGCGGCTAACCTACAACACGGTAAAACGTAACATTTATGATTGGCGGCTAACCTACAACACGGTAAAACGTAACATTTATGATTGGTGGCTAACACACAACACGGTAGAAATGACATCCCAAAGTAAGGCGTCATCCATAAAGGATTTCCAGGATTATAGAAATGACATCCCAAAGTAAGGCGTCATCCATAAAGGATTTCCAGGATTATAGAAATGACATCCCAAAGTAAGGCGTCATCCATAAAGGATTTCCAGGATTATAGAAATGACATCCCAAAGTAAGGCGTCATCCATAAAGGATTTCCAGGATTATAGAAATGACATCCCAAAGTAAGGCGTCATCCATAAAGGATTTCCAGGATTATAGAAATGACATCCCAAAGTAAGGCGTCATCCATAAAGGATTTCCAGGATTATAGAAATGACATCCCAAAGTAAGGCGTCATCCATAAAGGATTTCCAAGATTATAGAAATGACATCCCAAAGTAAGGCGTCATCCATAAAGGATTTCCAGGATTATAGAAATGATATCCCAAAGTAAGGCGTCATCCATAAAGGATTTCCAGGATTATAGAAATCACAAAGTCTAGAACAATGTCTCTGATCTGTGTTCAAGGTTGGAATTTAAACGGTCAGTACATGTCAGATCCGCCATTCAGCAGGTAGTCTTCGTCCAAGAAGAATTCCCATAAGTCCTAATTCATAAGAAAATATTAGCACCAAAGTCCAAGCAAGCATCAAATCAATCAATCTGATTAAAACTCAGACTTAATAAACCGCTCCTCTTTCGGACATGTCGCTGATTAAGATCTGGGACAGTTCCTATCTTAAATCTGTCGCGCATGTCAGACTGGCGACCAATCACAGTCCAGCCTCAACAGGCGAAGAGCCTGTATTGGCGCTTTCCATTTGGAGGCAAGGCCAGCATTGCTCCGGTATAGTAAATGGAAGTGCACAATCAAGGCATTGCCAGCGGCCACGCCGACTACGCGAAATGGAAAGCGCCCTATACCGGTATTCAGTGGCGGCCAAGTTCAAGCAGGGCGAGATCTAAAATTATGGTGTGTTGGCGTGCCCGCATTAAAGCAGGGGCAACTGCAGATGCTTTCTTGCATGCTACGTAAAATACACTGTATAGCCGTTCTTCTTACCGGCTACGGGAAATCTTTATGTTGCCGAGTGTACGGACGAGACGCAGAAAAATCCCCGCCTGAGTGAAGCGGTAGAAGACGTCCTTGCTGTCGACTCCAGTCCATGAGCGATCACCCAAGATTATTATTTGCTCCCCGTTGTTCTCTTCAATGACAGACCAGGTGAAAAGATCAAGGGATATTTCTTGCACTGCTGGATATATAGGTACGGTTATTTGTTTCATAAAATCAGTTCATAACTGCATCGCAACAAGAACGGAGATTAGGAGATTAGCCATGTTAGCCGACACGCTATAATACGAGGCGTCTCATTGGGCGACTATTTGACCCGGAAACTATTTGATTCGGAGTTCATCTGACGGATTTGTTATAGGAACTGTCCCAGATCTTAATCAGCGACATGTCCGAAAGAGGAGCGGTTTATTAAGTCTGAGTTTTAATCAGATTGCAAATCAATATACTAGTATATAGATATAAAGCTAGAACTGGTCTTCTGATGTGGAGGAGTGCTATAAGAAAATAAAATAACCTTCTTGGATTTTTACATCATTATGTTCCGACTGTAGTTTCGAACTTTATGTTCTCTGTAAGGAATGTATATACTAGTACTACTATCACTGAAGTCGACCAGACATGATAATGGTCCTATCGTCAAATACCTATATCTTATCTCCAAATGAATTTCCGAGTGGTTTTCTTCATTATATTATATCAGTCAAACTTTTATTTTGACTGTTCATACGAGTATCATGAAGATTGTATATTAAACGATGTTTATTCGGTCCATATCTTCGGGTTAAACGAAATTAGACAAGTTACGTACCTGTAACGTATCGCGTAGGATAATGCACACTACGATTGTTCTTTACAATCAGTGACTTATATTCAGTCACGTCACGGGCATCAACTTCTAATCAGGGCCAAGTGATATCGTATCGGAGTATTTATGTTTATTGGTGAAATAATATAACAAAAACTAGTTGCGTTTCCAAAAAACGGAACTTTAATCTTCTCAGAAGATGATGCTCAACCTACTCGTAGATTGCAATGGTTTAAGTCATGTTGATATTTAGGGAGCATGTCAAAATTTGGACCGTTCTATTTGCATTTCCGCTTCAAAAACAGACCGTATACGCGGTCCAACTCTCTCAGTGTTGGACCGGCAGCACGTCAAAAAACGACCGGTCCGTAGGACCCGTTCCCTGCAGTGGGATCGTCCTTTCTGGACGTGAGCATTATTTATCAACGAACAACTTCATTCGTACCGCGGTCGAAAGAAAGTTTTGGAACGGCCCAAAAGCACAGGTCCAACAGGATCGGGCCAGCGGAAACTCTCGACCGGGCCGATAAGAAAATCTGGCTGCAGCACGTCCTAATCAGACCGGGTATATGCGTGAAAAATGGTCCAAATTTTGACATGCTCCCTTAGCACGACCAGAGATGGCGGCTTCATGGCTTATCTAGTCTTGTGTATAACAAGATACATGTATTGATCGAGAATACCATGCAAACCGTTACTATAGCAGTGAAAGATAGCAGCGAACAAGATTTGTTCGGACAATGGTCAATATTTTGTTCAAGGAGGAAAACCTGACAAAACTATTGTAACAGACGCTTAGCAAAATATTCATATAATCCAACTTGTCTGGCTAATACAGCACTTATCAATGTTGTTTTAACAGATATTAATGCCGTATCGTTGTTCAATACGGAGTGAAGAGAGAGTCAAAGACTACGAACCGTTATCGATATGTAGTAGGCATGTCCTAACAATACAACCTCAGCGAACCACGGTAAAACATTCCGGACACACATCGAATATATGAATAGAGACGATCGATGGAGACGCCCTTTGATATTTCCAGCCCACACTTTGGCTTTGATGGTCGACGTGGTTTTTGAAACAAATAAATTGGGGATTATCCGGTAATATGTCCCTGCGATTGAACGTTTTCCCGATGGCGTGGTGGGAATTGCTTCGCATTGAGAGGTCCCCAGACTTGCTAATTTTGTAAGTGGTTATTGCAGTTGCCCGTTATATGGGCCATTTACAGAAAACTTGACACGCGAATGGAGAAGAAGCGAACGAGACGTCTAGCTGTTCAGATTGCCTGTATTTCGGTTCCGACGGGTAATACCGCCCTCGTATCATCTCTTTACCTCCCTTGGGTCATTCCGTTACCTACTTGTATTATCTGGTTAACCCCCCGCCCCACCCCTTGTATCATCTCGTTATCTCCCTTGTATGATCTCGTTAACTCTGTTGTATCATCCCGTTACCTCCATTGTATCATCTCGTTATCTCCCTTGTATCATCCGGTTACCTCTCTTGTATCATCCCGTTACCTCCCTTGTATCATCTCGTTAACTCCCTTGTACCATCCCGTTATCTCTCTTGTATCATCTCGTTATCTCCCTTGTATCATCTCGTTATCTCCCTTGTATCATCTCGTTATCTCCCTTGTATCATCCGGTTACCTCTCTTGTATCATCCCGTTACCTCTCTTGTATCATCCCATGACCCATCTCGTTACCTATTTGTATCGTCTGGTTACCTCCCTTGTGTCATCACGCTACCTCGCTTGCATCATCCCTTTACTTCACTTGTATCATCTGGTTATCTCCTGTATCATCACGTTACCTTCACTCTTTCATCCCGTTACCTCTCTTGTATCATCCCGTTAATCATCTCGTTCTCTACTTCTATCGTCTTGTTACCTCTCTTGCATCATCTCGTTACCTCCCTTGTATCATTCCGTTACCGCTCTTTTATAATCTCGTTACTTCCCTTGTATCATCCCGTTACCTCCCTTATCTTATCCCGTTACCTCTCGTCTCATCTTGTTACCCCGTATCATCTCGTTACCCTCCCTTGTGTCATCTCGTTACCTCCGGTATCATCCCGTTATCTCGCTCGTATGAACTCATTATCGCCCTGATATCATCTCGTATATTCCGATCACTGGAAAATTGCTAACATCTTAGATTTCCGTTTATTCAAACAAGTCATTTGTCTATATTATAGGGAGGGGGCGTAATTAGATGTGGCGTACGATAACAAAAAGATAACTGTAAAATTGATTGAAAATGTTATTGTTTTCGGTGTTTACGTACACTGTCAGTGTATATTGTCAGCGTAATATTTACGCTAGACCAACGGATAAGGTGAAAATAGCCCAAGTATCCATTCAACTACTGATTTACTGTCAGAGTGAGATGATCGCACAGCCTGACCTGTCCTGAAATGAAAACAAGAATTTCGTAGCAACTGGCAGGGCATATCTAACTGCTTATTCTCGTCTTGCTTTTGAGGGAGATGCAAGAATTATCTTGGAAAGTCATTGAAAACGACAAGGAAAAGAATGCTTTCGGTAGTTTCCGAATCTCGAATAGAGAGTTTGCATGTTCGATGTCCGATGGGCCAGTACAAATGTTTGATGTCCGATGTGCCAGTACAAATGTTTGATGTCCGATGTGCCAGTACAAATGTTTGATGTCCGATGTGCCAGTATAAATGTTTGATGTCCGATGTGCCAGTACAAATGTTTGATGTCCGATGTGCCAGTACAAATGTTTGATGTCCGATGTGCCAGTACAAATGTTTGATGTCCGATGTGCCAGTACAAATGTTTGATGTCCGATGTGCCAGTATAAATGTTTGATGTCCGATGTGCCAGTACAAATGTTTGATGTCCGATGTGCCAGTACAAATGTTTGATGTCCGATGTGCCAGTACAAATGTTTGATGTCCGATGTGCCAGTATAAATGTTTGATGTCCGATGCCAGTACAAATGTTTGATGTCCGATGGGCCAGTACAAATGTTTGATGTCCGATGGGCCAGTACAAATGTTTGATGTCCGATGTGCCAGTATAAATGTTCGATGTCCGATGGGCCAGTACAAATGTTTGATGTCCGATGGGCCAGTACAAATGTTTGATGTCCGATGGGCCAGTAGAAATGTTCGATGTCCGATGGGCCAGTACAAATGTTTGATGTCCGATGTGCCAGTATAAATGTTTGATGCCGGATGTGCGAGTACAAATGTTTGATGTCCGATGGGCCAGTACAAATGTTTGATGTCCGATGGGCCAGTACAAATGTTTGATGTCCGATGGGCCAGTACAAATGTTTGATGTCCGATGGGCCAGTACAAATGTTCGATGTCCGATGGGCCAGTACAAATGTTTGATGTCCGATGTGCCAGTATAAATGTTTGATGCCGGATGTGCGAGTACAAATGTTTGATGTCCGATGGGCCAGTACAAATGTTTGATGTCCGATGTGCCAGTATAAATGTTTATGTCCGATGTGCCAGTACAGATGTTTGATGTCCGATGTGCCAGTACAAATGTTTGATGTCCGATGTGTCAGTACAAATGTTTGATGTCCGATGGGCCAGTAAAATGTATCATGTCCGATGGGCCAGTATAAATGTTTGATGTCCGATGTGCCAGTACAAATGTTTGATGTCCGATGTGCCAGTACAACTGTTTGATGTCCCATGGGCCAGTACAAATGGTTGATGTCCGATGTGCCAGTACAAATGTTTGATGTCCGATGTGTCAGTACAAATGTTTGATGTCCGATGGGCCAGTAAAATGTATCATGTCCGATGGGCCAGTATAAATGGTTGATGTCCGATGTGCCAGTACAAATGTTTGATGTCCGATGTGCCAGTACAAATGTTTGATGTCCGATGTGTCAGTACAAATGTTTGATGTCCGATGGGCCAGTAAAATGTATCATGCCCGATGGGCCAGTACAAATGTTTGATGTGCCAGTACAAATGTTTGATGTCCGATGTGCCAGTACAACTGTTCGATGTCCGATGTGCCAGTACAAATGTTTGATGTCCGATGTGCCAGTACAAATGTTTGATGTCCGATGGGCCAGTACAAATGTTTGATGTCCGATGTGCCAGTATAAATGTTCGATGTCCGATGGGCCAGCACAAATGTTTGATGTCCGATGGGCCAGTACAAATGTTTGATGTCCGATGGGCCAGTACAAATGTTCGATGTCCGATGGCCAGTACAAATGTTTGATGTCCGATGTGCCAGTATAAATGTTTGATGCCGGATGTGCGAGTACAAATGTTTGATGTCCGATGGGCCAGTACAAATGTTCGATGTCCGATGGGCCAGTACAAATGTTTGATGTCCGATGGGCCAGTACAAATGTTCGATGTCCGATGGGCCAGTACAAATGTTTGATGTCCAATTTGCCAGTATAAATGTTTGATGTCCGATGTGCCAGTACAAATGTTTGATGTCCGATGTGCCAGTACAACTGTTTGATGTCCGATGGGCCAGTACAAATGGTTGATGTCCGATGGGCCAGTACAAATGTTTGATGTCCGATGGGCCAGTATCAATGTTTGATGTTTGATGTCCGATGGGCCAGTACAAATGTTTGATGTCCGATGTGCCAGTATAAATGTTTGATGTCCGATGGGCCAGTACAAATGTTTGATGTGCGATGTGCCAGTACAAATGTTTGATGTCCGATGTGCCAGTACAAATGTTTGATGTCCGATGTGCCAGTACAAATGTTTGATGTCCGATGTGCCAGTATAAATGTTTGATGTCCGATGTGCCAGTACAAATGTTTGATGTCCGATGTGCCAGTACAAATGTTTGATGTCCGATGTGCCAGTATAAATGTTTGATGTCCGATGTGCCAGTACAAATGTTTGATGTCCGATGTGCCAGTACAAATGTTTGATGTCCGATGTGCCAGTACAAATGTTTGATGTCCGATGTGCCAGTATAAATGTTTGATGTCCGATGTGCCAGTACAAATGTTTGATGTCCGATGGGCCAGTACAAATGTTTGATGTCCGATGGGCCAGTACAAATGTTTGATGTCCGATGTGCCAGTATAAATGTTCGATGTCCGATGGGCCAGTACAAATGTTTGATGTCCGATGGGCCAGTGCAAATGTTTGATGTCCGATGGGCCAGTACAAATGTTCGATGTCCGATGGGCCAGTACAAATGTTTGATGTCCGATGTGCCAGTATAAATGTTTGATGCCGGATGTGCGAGTACAAATGTTTGATGTCCGATGGGCCAGTACAAATGTTTGATGTCCGATGGGCCAGTACAAATGTTTGATGTCCGATGGGCCAGTACAAATGTTTGATGTCCGATGGGCCAGTACAAATGTTCGATGTCCGATGGGCCAGTACAAATGTTTGATGTCCGATGTGCCAGTATAAATGTTTGATGCCGGATGTGCGAGTACAAATGTTTGATGTCCGATGGGCCAGTACAAATGTTTGATGTCCGATGTGCCAGTATAAATGTTTGATGCCGGATGTGCGAGTACAAATGTTTGATGTCCGATGGGCCAGTACAAATGTTTGATGTCCGATGTGCCAGTATAAATGTTTGATGTCCGATGTGCCAGTACAAATGTTTGATGTCCGATGTGTCAGTACAAATGTTTGATGTCCGATGGGCCAGTAAAATGTATCATGTCCGATGGGCCAGTATAAATGTTTGATGTCCGATGTGCCAGTACAAATGTTTGATGTCCGATGTGCCAGTACAACTGTTTGATGTCCCATGGGCCAGTACAAATGGTTGATGTCCGATGTGCCAGTACAAATGTTTGATGTCCGATGTGTCAGTACAAATGTTTGATGTCCGATGGGCCAGTAAAATGTATCATGTCCGATGGGCCAGTATAAATGGTTGATGTCCGATGTGCCAGTACAAATGTTTGATGTCCGATGTGCCAGTACAAATGTTTGATGTCCGATGTGTCAGTACAAATGTTTGATGTCCGATGGGCCAGTAAAATGTATCATGCCCGATGGGCCAGTACAAATGTTTGATGTGCCAGTACAAATGTTTGATGTCCGATGTGCCAGTACAACTGTTCGATGTCCGATGTGCCAGTACAAATGTTTGATGTCCGATGTGCCAGTACAAATGTTTGATGTCCGATGGGCCAGTACAAATGTTTGATGTCCGATGTGCCAGTACAAATGTTCGATGTCCGATGTGCCAGTACAAATGTTTGATGTCCGATGTGCCAGTGCAAATGTTTGATGTCCGATGTGCCAGTACAAATGTTTGATGTCCGATGTGCCAGTACAAATGTTTGATGTCCGATGTGCCAGTATAAATGTTTGATGTGTGCCGTTTGATGTCCGATGTGCCAGTATAAATGTTTGATGTCCGATGGGCCAGTACAAATGTTTGATGTCCGATGGGCCAGTACAAATGTTTGATGTCCGATGGGCCAGTAGAAATGTTCGATGTCCGATGGGCCAGTACAAATGTTTGATGTCCGATGTGCCAGTATAAATGTTTGATGCCGGATGTGCGAGTACAAATGTTTGATGTCCGATGGGCCAGTACAAATGTTTGATGTCCGATGTGCCAGTATAAATGTTTATGTCCGATGTGCCAGTACAGATGTTTGATGTCCGATGTGCCAGTACAAATGTTTGATGTCCGATGTGTCAGTACAAATGTTTGATGTCCGATGGGCCAGTAAAATGTATCATGTCCGATGGGCCAGTATAAATGTTTGATGTCCGATGTGCCAGTACAAATGTTTGATGTCCGATGTGCCAGTACAACTGTTTGATGTCCGATGGGCCAGTACAAATGGTTGATGTCCGATGTGCCAGTACAAATGTTTGATGTCCGATGTGTCAGTACAAATGTTTGATGTCCGATGGGCCAGTACAAATGTTCGATGTCCGATGAGCCAGTACAAATGTTTGATGTCCGATGTGCCAGTATAAATGTTTGATGCCGGATGTGCGAGTACAAATGTTTGATGTCCGATGGGCCAGTACAAATGTTCGATGTCCGATGGGCCAGTACAAATGTTTGATGTCCGATGGGCCAGTACAAATGTTCGATGTCCGATGGGCCAGTACAAATGTTTGATGTCCAATTTGCCAGTATAAATGTTTGATGTCCGATGTGCCAGTACAAATGTTTGATGTCCGATGTGCCAGTACAACTGTTTGATGTCCGATGGGCCAGTACAAATGGTTGATGTCCGATGGGCCAGTACAAATGTTTGATGTCCGATGGGCCAGTATCAATGTTTGATGTTTGATGTCCGATGGGCCAGTACAAATGTTTGATGTCCGATGTGCCAGTATAAATGTTTGATGTCCGATGGGCCAGTACAAATGTTTGATGTGCGATGTGCCAGTACAAATGTTTGATGTCCGATGTGCCAGTACAAATGTTTGATGTCCGATGTGCCAGTACAAATGTTTGATGTCCGATGTGCCAGTATAAATGTTTGATGTCCGATGTGCCAGTACAAATGTTTGATGTCCGATGTGCCAGTACAAATGTTTGATGTCCGATGTGCCAGTATAAATGTTTGATGTCCGATGTGCCAGTACAAATGTTTGATGTCCGATGTGCCAGTACAAATGTTTGATGTCCGATGTGCCAGTACAAATGTTTGATGTCCGATGTGCCAGTATAAATGTTTGATGTCCGATGTGCCAGTACAAATGTTTGATGTCCGATGGGCCAGTACAAATGTTTGATGTCCGATGGGCCAGTACAAATGTTTGATGTCCGATGTGCCAGTATAAATGTTCGATGTCCGATGGGCCAGTACAAATGTTTGATGTCCGATGGGCCAGTACAAATGTTTGATGTCCGATGGGCCAGTACAAATGTTCGATGTCCGATGGGCCAGTACAAATGTTTGATGTCCGATGTGCCAGTATAAATGTTTGATGCCGGATGTGCGAGTACAAATGTTTGATGTCCGATGGGCCAGTACAAATGTTTGATGTCCGATGGGCCAGTACAAATGTTTGATGTCCGATGGGCCAGTACAAATGTTTGATGTCCGATGGGCCAGTACAAATGTTCGATGTCCGATGGGCCAGTACAAATGTTTGATGTCCGATGTGCCAGTATAAATGTTTGATGCCGGATGTGCGAGTACAAATGTTTGATGTCCGATGGGCCAGTACAAATGTTTGATGTCCGATGTGCCAGTATAAATGTTTGATGCCGGATGTGCGAGTACAAATGTTTGATGTCCGATGGGCCAGTACAAATGTTTGATGTCCGATGTGCCAGTATAAATGTTTGATGTCCGATGTGCCAGTACAAATGTTTGATGTCCGATGTGTCAGTACAAATGTTTGATGTCCGATGGGCCAGTAAAATGTATCATGTCCGATGGGCCAGTATAAATGTTTGATGTCCGATGTGCCAGTACAAATGTTTGATGTCCGATGTGCCAGTACAACTGTTTGATGTCCGATGGGCCAGTACAAATGGTTGATGTCCGATGTGCCAGTACAAATGTTTGATGTCCGATGTGTCAGTACAAATGTTTGATGTCCGATGGGCCAGTAAAATGTATCATGTCCGATGGGCCAGTATAAATGGTTGATGTCCGATGTGCCAGTACAAATGTTTGATGTCCGATGTGCCAGTACAAATGTTTGATGTCCGATGTGTCAGTACAAATGTTTGATGTCCGATGGGCCAGTAAAATGTATCATGTCCGATGGGCCAGTATAAATGTTTGATGTCCGATGTGCCAGTACAAATGTTTGATGTCCGATGTGCCAGTACAACTGTTCGATGTCCGATGTGCCAGTACAAATGTTTGATGCCCGATGTGCCAGTACAAATGTTTGATGTCCGATGGGCCAGTACAAATGTTTGATGTCCGATGTGCCAGTATAACTGTTCGATGTCCGATGGGCCAGTACAAATGTTTGATGTCCGATGGGCCAGTACAAATGTTTGATGTCCGATGGGCCAGTACAAATGTTCGATGTCCGATGGGCCAGTACAAATGTTTGATGTCCGATGTGCCAGTATAAATGTTTGATGCCGGATGTGCGAGTACAAATGTTTGATGTCCGATGGGCGAGTACAAATGTTTGATGTCCGATGGGCCAGTACAAATGTTCGATGTCCGATGGGCCAGTACAAATGTTTGATGTCCAATTTGCCAGTATAAATGTTTGATGTCCGATGTGCCAGTACAAATGTTTGATGTCCGATGTGCCAGTACAACTGTTTGATGTCCGATGGGCCAGTACAAATGGTTGATGTCCGATGGGCCAGTACAAATGTTTGATGTCCGATGGGCCAGTATCAATGTTTGATGTTTGATGTCCGATGGGCCAGTACAAATGTTTGATGTCCGATGTGCCAGTATAAATGTTTGATGTCCGATGGGCCAGTACAAATGTTTGATGTCCGATGTGCCAGTACAAATGTTTGATGTCCGATGTGCCAGTACAAATGTTTGATGTCCGATGTGCCAGTATAAATGTTTGATGTCCGATGTGCCAGTACAAATGTTTGATGTCCGATGTGCCAGTACAAATGTTTGATGTCCGATGTGCCAGTACAAATGTTTGATGTCCGATGTGCCAGTATAAATGTTTGATGTCCGATGTGCCAGTACAAATGTTTGATGTCCGATGTGCCAGTACAAATGTTTGATGTCCGATGTGCCAGTACAAATGTTTGATGTCCGATGTGCCAGTACAAATGTTTGATGTCCGATGTGCCAGTATAAATGTTTGATGTCCGATGTGCCAGTACAAATGTTTGATGTCCGATGGGCCAGTACAAATGTTTGATGTCCGATGGGCCAGTACAAATGTTTGATGTCCGATGTGCCAGTATAAATGTTCGATGTCCGATGGGCCAGTACAAATGTTTGATGTCCGATGGGCCAGTACAAATGTTTGATGTCCGATGGGCCAGTACAAATGTTCGATGTCCGATGGGCCAGTACAAATGTTTGATGTCCGATGTGCCAGTATAAATGTTTGATGCCGGATGTGCGAGTACAAATGTTTGATGTCCGATGGGCCAGTACAAATGTTTGATGTCCGATGGGCCAGTACAAATGTTTGATGTCCGATGGGCCAGTACAAATGTTTGATGTCCGATGGGCCAGTACAAATGTTCGATGTCCGATGGGCCAGTACAAATGTTTGATGTCCGATGTGCCAGTATAAATGTTTGATGCCGGATGTGCGAGTACAAATGTTTGATGTCCGATGGGCCAGTACAAATGTTTGATGTCCGATGTGCCAGTATAAATGTTTGATGCCGGATGTGCGAGTACAAATGTTTGATGTCCGATGGGCCAGTGCAAATGTTTGATGTCCGATGTGCCAGTATAAATGTTTGATGTCCGATGTGCCAGTACAAATGTTTGATGTCCGATGTGTCAGTACAAATGTTTGATGTCCGATGGGCCAGTAAAATGTATCATGTCCGATGGGCCAGTATAAATGTTTGATGTCCGATGTGCCAGTACAAATGTTTGATGTCCGATGTGCCAGTACAACTGTTTGATGTCCCATGGGCCAGTACAAATGGTTGATGTCCGATGTGCCAGTACAAATGTTTGATGTCCGATGTGTCAGTACAAATGTTTGATGTCCGATGGGCCAGTAAAATGTATCATGTCCGATGGGCCAGTATAAATGGTTGATGTCCGATGTGCCAGTACAAATGTTTGATGTCCGATGTGCCAGTACAAATGTTTGATGTCCGATGTGTCAGTACAAATGTTTGATGTCCGATGGGCCAGTAAAATGTATCATGCCCGATGGGCCAGTACAAATGTTTGATGTGCCAGTACAAATGTTTGATGTCCGATGTGCCAGTACAACTGTTCGATGTCCGATGTGCCAGTACAAATGTTTGATGTCCGATGTGCCAGTACAAATGTTTGATGTCCGATGGGCCAGTACAAATGTTTGATGTCCGATGTGCCAGTATAAATGTTCGATGTCCGATGGGCCAGTACAAATGTTTGATGTCCGATGGGCCAGTGCAAATGTTTGATGTCCGATGGGCCAGTACAAATGTTCGATGTCCGATGGGCCAGTACAAATGTTTGATGTCCGATGTGCCAGTATAAATGTTTGATGCCGGATGTGCGAGTACAAATGTTTGATGTCCGATGGGCGAGTACAAATGTTTGATGTCCGATGGGCCAGTACAAATGTTCGATGTCCGATGGGCCAGTACAAATGTTTGATGTCCAATTTGCCAGTATAAATGTTTGATGTCCGATGTGCCAGTACAAATGTTTGATGTCCGATGTGCCAGTACAACTGTTTGATGTCCGATGGGCCAGTACAAATGTTCGATGTCCGATGGGCCAGTACAAATGTTTGATGTCCGATGTGCCAGTCTAAATGTTTGATGCCGGATGTGCGAGTACAAATGTTTGATGTCCGATGGGCCAGTACAAATGTTTGATGTCCGATGGGCCAGTACAAATGTTTGATGTCCGATGGGCCAGTACAAATGTTTGATGTCCGATGGGCCAGTACAAATGTTCGATGTCCGATGGGCCAGTACAAATGGTTGATGTCCGATGTGCCAGTACAAATGTTTGATGTCCGATGTGTCAGTACAAATGTTTGATGTCCGATGGGCCAGAAAAATGTATCATGTCCGATGGGCCAGTATAAATGGTTGATGTCCGATGTGCCAGTACAAATGTTTGATGTCCGATGTGTCAGTACAAATGTTTGATGTCCGATGGGCCAGTAAAATGTATCATGTCCGATGGGCCAGTATAAATGTTTGATGTCCGATGTGCCAGTACAAATGTTTGATGTCCGATGTGCCAGTACAACTGTTTGATGTCCCATGGGCCAGTACAAATGGTTGATGTCCGATGTGCCAGTACAAATGTTTGATGTCCGATGTGTCAGTACAAATGTTTGATGTCCGATGGGCCAGTAAAATGTATCATGCCCGATGGGCCAGTACAAATGTTTGATGTGCCAGTACAAATGTTTGATGTCCGATGTGCCAGTACAACTGTTCGATGTCCGATGTGCCAGTACAAATGTTTGATGTCCGATGTGCCAGTACAAATGTTTGATGTCCGATGGGCCAGTACAAATGTTTGATGTCCGATGTGCCAGTATAAATGTTCGATGTCCGATGGGCCAGCACAAATGTTTGATGTCCGATGGGCCAGTACAAATGTTTGATGTCCGATGGGCCAGTACAAATGTTCGATGTCCGATGAGCCAGTACAAATGTTTGATGTCCGATGTGCCAGTATAAATGTTTGATGCCGGATGTGCGAGTACAAATGTTTGATGTCCGATGGGCCAGTACAAATGTTCGATGTCCGATGGGCCAGTACAAATGTTTGATGTCCGATGGGCCAGTACAAATGTTCGATGTCCGATGGGCCAGTACAAATGTTTGATGTCCAATTTGCCAGTATAAATGTTTGATGTCCGATGTGCCAGTACAAATGTTTGATGTCCGATGTGCCAGTACAACTGTTTGATGTCCGATGGGCCAGTACAAATGGTTGATGTCCGATGGGCCAGTACAAATGTTTGATGTCCGATGGGCCAGTATCAATGTTTGATGTTTGATGTCCGATGGGCCAGTACAAATGTTTGATGTCCGATGTGCCAGTATAAATGTTTGATGTCCGATGGGCCAGTACAAATGTTTGATGTGCGATGTGCCAGTACAAATGTTTGATGTCCGATGTGCCAGTACAAATGTTTGATGTCCGATGTGCCAGTACAAATGTTTGATGTCCGATGTGCCAGTATAAATGTTTGATGTCCGATGTGCCAGTACAAATGTTTGATGTCCGATGTGCCAGTACAAATGTTTGATGTCCGATGTGCCAGTATAAATGTTTGATGTCCGATGTGCCAGTACAAATGTTTGATGTCCGATGTGCCAGTACAAATGTTTGATGTCCGATGTGCCAGTACAAATGTTTGATGTCCGATGTGCCAGTATAAATGTTTGATGTCCGATGTGCCAGTACAAATGTTTGATGTCCGATGGGCCAGTACAAATGTTTGATGTCCGATGGGCCAGTACAAATGTTTGATGTCCGATGTGCCAGTATAAATGTTCGATGTCCGATGGGCCAGTACAAATGTTTGATGTCCGATGGGCCAGTACAAATGTTTGATGTCCGATGGGCCAGTACAAATGTTCGATGTCCGATGGGCCAGTACAAATGTTTGATGTCCGATGTGCCAGTATAAATGTTTGATGCCGGATGTGCGAGTACAAATGTTTGATGTCCGATGGGCCAGTACAAATGTTTGATGTCCGATGGGCCAGTACAAATGTTTGATGTCCGATGGGCCAGTACAAATGTTTGATGTCCGATGGGCCAGTACAAATGTTCGATGTCCGATGGGCCAGTACAAATGTTTGATGTCCGATGTGCCAGTATAAATGTTTGATGCCGGATGTGCGAGTACAAATGTTTGATGTCCGATGGGCCAGTACAAATGTTTGATGTCCGATGTGCCAGTATAAATGTTTGATGCCGGATGTGCGAGTACAAATGTTTGATGTCCGATGGGCCAGTGCAAATGTTTGATGTCCGATGTGCCAGTATAAATGTTTGATGTCCGATGTGCCAGTACAAATGTTTGATGTCCGATGTGTCAGTACAAATGTTTGATGTCCGATGGGCCAGTAAAATGTATCATGTCCGATGGGCCAGTATAAATGTTTGATGTCCGATGTGCCAGTACAAATGTTTGATGTCCGATGTGCCAGTACAACTGTTTGATGTCCCATGGGCCAGTACAAATGGTTGATGTCCGATGTGCCAGTACAAATGTTTGATGTCCGATGTGTCAGTACAAATGTTTGATGTCCGATGGGCCAGTAAAATGTATCATGTCCGATGGGCCAGTATAAATGGTTGATGTCCGATGTGCCAGTACAAATGTTTGATGTCCGATGTGCCAGTACAAATGTTTGATGTCCGATGTGTCAGTACAAATGTTTGATGTCCGATGGGCCAGTAAAATGTATCATGCCCGATGGGCCAGTACAAATGTTTGATGTGCCAGTACAAATGTTTGATGTCCGATGTGCCAGTACAACTGTTCGATGTCCGATGTGCCAGTACAAATGTTTGATGTCCGATGTGCCAGTACAAATGTTTGATGTCCGATGGGCCAGTACAAATGTTTGATGTCCGATGTGCCAGTATAAATGTTCGATGTCCGATGGGCCAGTACAAATGTTTGATGTCCGATGGGCCAGTGCAAATGTTTGATGTCCGATGGGCCAGTACAAATGTTCGATGTCCGATGGGCCAGTACAAATGTTTGATGTCCGATGTGCCAGTATAAATGTTTGATGCCGGATGTGCGAGTACAAATGTTTGATGTCCGATGGGCGAGTACAAATGTTTGATGTCCGATGGGCCAGTACAAATGTTCGATGTCCGATGGGCCAGTACAAATGTTTGATGTCCAATTTGCCAGTATAAATGTTTGATGTCCGATGTGCCAGTACAAATGTTTGATGTCCGATGTGCCAGTACAACTGTTTGATGTCCGATGGGCCAGTACAAATGTTCGATGTCCGATGGGCCAGTACAAATGTTTGATGTCCGATGTGCCAGTCTAAATGTTTGATGCCGGATGTGCGAGTACAAATGTTTGATGTCCGATGGGCCAGTACAAATGTTTGATGTCCGATGGGCCAGTACAAATGTTTGATGTCCGATGGGCCAGTACAAATGTTTGATGTCCGATGGGCCAGTACAAATGTTCGATGTCCGATGGGCCAGTACAAATGGTTGATGTCCGATGTGCCAGTACAAATGTTTGATGTCCGATGTGTCAGTACAAATGTTTGATGTCCGATGGGCCAGAAAAATGTATCATGTCCGATGGGCCAGTATAAATGGTTGATGTCCGATG